>WURT03000329.1:0-17087 GCA_009936505.3 Holothuria glaberrima
CCCGAGTCACGTGTGCTTAGCCAAAAACGGGGAGACTAACCATGGCATCCAATCTTTAGCCTCATTGAACGTTCTGCTGCACCCAAAGTGTTTGTAGCCTATGACAGCAGATGTTTCTACAATTATACGGTGGCTTGTTTATTTAAGTATGTGTAATAAAGGGTTAGTCCCACTAGGAGTTGCTATTTTCAAATTGTTAATTAGCAGGAAGTTGCTATTTCACAAATAGCAACTCCCTGTAAGAAGCATACAACCAGGTAAACAATTATTACTCCTCCGGTGAATTTGGATATCGTTCTCAATTGCCTAGATTGGTTGCCATGTAATCTTGATTAATCAGAATCTTGAGATGCATAAGAGAATGATAACCAAAACCCGCAATTAGAAATGGCAGTATATTTCGTAAAAAAGTTTTAGTGAAGTTAAGTATTATTAATCCACAGAAAGTTATAGTCGTTAGCCAAATAGAATTAATCTCTATGAAATCGTGCGAATCCGTTTTAACAGAGGGGAAAGCTGACACAGCACATGATGAGCATTCCTCTTTTAAAAAAGAAAAAAAAAAACAAACAAGTATATATTTTTTGCAATGTGATTGGTCTGCAACATTTGCCATAATTTGGAAGGAAAAAGTAGACGACGGTGATACTTTGAAAGTGCAAGGCTATTCAATCTTGAATAAGTAGTAAAATCTTCATTATTGTTAATGTAAGCAAATCATCAACATTCTTCACACTATATGGCAAATCGATTTCAACGGCATACTGCTGATAGTAGGCTACAGAGAAGTGCCCATTATATTTATTGTAATTATAAGGGAGTAAACATACGTGTATGGGCATGACGAACTATTGGGATACGTGGTGGCTTTGCTAGTAAATGAACGGTCTCAACGAATCAATAGCTCCTCGGTACAAGGATTCAGCTTAGTTCGATGTAAGGTATGTTACGTTATTTTATTTTAGCGTCAATAAGGCAATTTTAAATGATATGGAAACTGACTAAGCTAAGCCTGTTATTTATATCTTAACGGTCATTGACAATGAATTGTGTAAAATCCTTTTCGGTGTATCCTTATGTTGCTTTGATTTAGAACGCTGTTTGTTACCTTAGTACTAAGGAGGTTAGAACCGAAGCTTCGAGAGGCTGAAATCCGCTGGCACGGTGTTACCACCTTAAAGAGAGATCCTTGAGGCGAAAACTCGACTTAAAATACTTCCCAGTTTTGTAAAGAATAATTAATAATACACAACTACAGTCAACGAAGTCGAAGCTTCACATACCGGAACATCGTGATCATTGCATCAAATCCGTGTCCTTAACTGTGTCGAGCAGTTGTTGTTAGTGTGACCTATGAGTTTTCTGAAAGGATCAAATCGGAAGATACTAACCTATTTCGCACAGGCTTAGGAAGACTAGAATACGTTTTTTGAACAGCTTTATGTTGGGAAGGCTATACAAGTTTTCAATGAAAAGTATCAATTTCGAAGTTTTTCAATGGAGAAACTCCTTAAAAGTATCTGGTTTTAAAGAACGAAAGGAGTTGCGTAGTCTTTTGCCCGACTGTAGTCAACGTACGGGTTTGTGCAGTCATCCCAGACAAAAGCGTACAGCTGCATTTGAAGTTTTATGTTTAAGTGTTGACGTTTATTACTTATTGCACTACTTTATTCAAAGGTCAGTATATTGTAACAGAGAATAACGTTGATGGGAATGAAACTTAATAATCTCGGACCACTCTGCCTCTGTAATAACGTCATTATTTGCTCAATTCACATGTGAGCCCGGGTACTTTTGAACTATCCCCAGATTTAAAACCTTAAAATCAATTGTACCGGAATCAAGACATTAGGGCCCTGAAGCGTTGGAAAGCTCCTTTAAAGATCTAGTACCCTACCACTTTTCGTGAAGCTTCAAGTAAAGTTCACAATTTACTGGAATTTTTGCTACTTTACTTATTAACCTTAGTTTTTTTTCTTTCATATCATTTACTGCAGTAAAACTGGTAGTCATATTTATAGATGAATGAATAACGGTGCAACCTTTGATCCAAGATGTAAATGGCATGGTCACTTGTTACACAGGTACATATACATTGAAAACTCTCTCAAAACGAAAACAGACCATTCTGTTTTCGCTCCTGCTATCTCAGGCAACATATATAACAGTAAAATCAAACCAAAACTAGACGGTTTGTACTTGCACGCAAGTACTGGTCGAAGCCACTGAAAATGGAATGAAACGAAGCGAAAAAGTCCAATGTTGCGCCATTTGATTCCAAGCCTAGATCGAGTAAATAATAGGTGCGGTACAAAAGTAAGCAAACGGCCTACCATGCTCACCTCTCAGAGCAAACATGTTCTGCCGCCAACACAACTTTAACCGTTTTGTCAGGAACGTACCATTCACGCAGGCAACAGCTCATGGCTGTTAAATGTTTCTACCTCAGATTCGTGTATTTACACATGCGCAGCTTAAGCTGAGACGTGCCAATGGACTTGTAGCGGTAGACCAGCGTGTTAAACAAGCGGGGATTTTCGATGGTGTGGTCGTGGAGTAAGTGCTAGCGTTAGTCTATGTAATGGTGTTCAAGTCTGGGACTACTTTACGAGTGATCAAACCAAGTATATAAAGAAAGTTAATAGAACTGCGTAACGACTTATCGTCCTTCGAAAAGAAGACTTTCTACATGCCTCAAATGGGCTGATTATTTATATTGGAATACGGTCAAGTTGGTGAAATTGTGGAAATAGTCGCAATTTCCACTTCCTAAAAAGTCAAAATAACTGCGTGGCAGATGAAATGCTGTATATGTTGGTATTGATCGTGTGTAAATAGAAAAGCATCACATTGAAGACATTCATACACCGGGCCAGAAAATAAGGTACTGGTTCACTTGACAAACTGAGAAAATCCAATAATCGAAGCTGCAGGCTTCGATTCATAAAGTTAATAAATTGCGGAAATTTCATATATCAATACTTTAGACATTATGTACATGAATTCATTTCATATTCATTGTAAGAGGACATTCGAACCCATACAAAAAAAAAAATGATTATAGGAATGTGTCGTTGAAACTTTGGTTTCTCACCTAATTCTTATTTTGACTTGGAATATGAAGCTCAATATTTATGAGAACTCTTATTTTTTATGAAAAGCTTCCCAATCAAGTTTTCCATTCTGCACTTTACGGCTAAAGTAAAATATTTGGCATTTAGTAAAAAAAAGGAGGTTGAGTGGATGCCTCATATCATTTACTCATGCAAACTCCACAAGCTCCTAATCAAAAAGAGGTGTATTTTTGATACACAGCAATTCGATACTTTGCCAAACTTGCGTAATTAATGCATAAAACCAGAAGAAAAAGTTCTATTGTTTCTTGCCTACCTTCACAAAAAGGACAAAGAGGGGAATCCCTGAACTTGATTCTATGTAAAAAAAAAATTTGTATCAATTAATCTACAAATGGAACGAACTTGAAAAACTGCAGTATTGCCTCACGTTCTGTTAGGAAAGGAAGATTTAACATTTTGGTCCAAGTATAATTCATCTCAGTAGAATTTACCCATGTTTTTAAAGCACAACGTAACCGCAGCTTACTCGTAATGAGCCGTTTATATGCCGTTTTTGGCAGGTATTTTTCAACAAGTGTAAACGATTAAAAAAAGTGTTTATCATTCAAATCAGAATTTCGTTTTATATTGAGCCACTAATCGCGGGGTATGGCAAAGAAAATACCGTAGTAAAAGGTACAAGGGAGCAATTTTACATCTAAATTATGTGAATAAATAATCTTTCCATCGATCTTATAAAAGTAATTGTTCAACACCCTTTGAATCCAATAATACTCCACGTTTTAATGGAGGAAAATAAAATCTGGTCATGCCTTACAGACTCCTTCAATAGGCTTATGGGTCAATATGACATCCTTTTACCGAAACTGTTTTCAAACAGCAGTATCCCCAGGAATTCGAGACATTAAAATATAAATTCACCTATTTACATTGTAAACACTTCACCTTGAAATTAATGTTAATCATATTCAAACCTCTGTTAGTCTGTTTAGTAACAACCACCTGTTTATTTTACCAGGTTTCTTTGACCAAATAAATTTGTAACAGTTTCTAATTATAGAACGAAATTTACAGGCGGCAGAGCTAGAACCGTAAAGAGGTATTGTACACAAGTTAAGGCTAGGCAGACCTCTTAATAATCAAAATCTTTCCTATTGCCGTAAGGTCTTTAGAAGACCAAATATTACGTAAACGTTTGATACTAGAGAGTTTGAGCAAGTAGTTGAAGGGAAAGGAGTTAATTTGATGGTAAGTGAAATTGATTGCTAGATAGGTAATACGTTTATTGCTGAAAATAAAGGGAACCCTGCTAAATTGACCGAGTCTTTTTTTCAAAGAGAGGTCCAGAAGAAAATAAGTGACCGTTAATGAGATTAATATTAAAGCTCTAGACTGCAGATAAAGTCTTCAAGACTCTTGACTGTTTTTTGAATAGAATTTGTAGAGCAGTCGGTGGTAATGAATGTGTCGTCAGCATAAAAAGTTATCTAAATTTATTCACCTGAAACACGAATAAAACAAATTTTATTGGTGGAGTTGATTAAGAAGGGTAAGACCAGTTCAAGTGATAAAAGGACAAGGGCTTAGAGGGCAGCCTTGCCGTATACCTCTAGTGACCCGAAAATTAGCTGCGGCATACCTTTTGTTATCTACACATGTAAACATATGACAATGCAGGGTACAATTTCAAATCCAGGTAAGATGATCATTCACAAATGAAAGAATTAAAGCGAGATCATTATTTAAAAAAAAAATCCCAATCTAGGGAGTCGAGTGCCTTCTCAAAATCTATACATAAGAGAGCACCGGAAACAGAGAGTCTTTTTTTTACAAAGACTGATTAGATCTTATAGGCTACGAGTCTAATGTTTTCCTCAAGGTAGCAGATTTAGAAAGTAATGAGTATTTTTCCCTTACTTTAGTCTAGCGAGGTAAAGTTTACTCTAATGTTACTTACAACCCACTCTAAGTGTTCTTCTCTGACCTACCAAATAATCTGATATTTGTTTGATTTATCTGATACCATCACAACTCTGGGCCATTTGTGGAAATGCTGCAGACCACGGATTACACATATGATAATTCCAAGTGATGGATTATAATTGTAACATTCATTTATTACCAACATCAATTTCTTCTCGTCTTTGTTCAGCAATCCCTCCCTCTCCCCAAATCCGTCTGGTATAAGTTACAATGGCGTATAAAACGAAATACAAATATACACATACAGAAGATGATTTAATACCACTTGAAAGATCCGCTGACATTATTCATTCAGAGGCAATTGAAAATCTAAGGTAGTGAGTGGGTGTACTGTATTTGCCTACTTATTCTCGCTTCTTCTAAGTTCCCTTTGTTATATCAACAAACCATATATTGTTCAGCGCTAATTCAAAAACTCTTAGGTGTCAAAGAATTCCTACAGAGCAGGGAATTGGAATGAAAACATCTATTTCGCATCACAAGGCTCTAGTGTCAGAGTGTCACTGGTTCCAGCTAACAAAAGCACGTTTGTTTGCATTTAAGGACGGTTGTTGAAGGTAACTACACATAAAAGAGGAACTATGTCCCCTATTTATATTGATACGGAGTCGTGTAGATGTGAAAATCAAATATTATGTCACCTACGTAACAGGTAACAACCAAATAATGGGAAACTGAAACTAATTCTCCCAATTGTTGTTTGCTAGAAAATCCTGCAAACATTTGCAATAACTGCTACGTGCATTATAGGCTTTCCAAGCTCTCCTACTCGAAGGGCGCCTTCCACGATATAATACGTGCATTAAAGCAAAACATTGAAAAAGTACTGTGCCATGTGCGTGTAATATTTTTACGATGTGTGGCTGATGTTAAGTCGCCTGCAGGCATTTTTTGTACAACAGGCACAAACGGCAATTCGATGTTTAACAGACACTTTCAGTAAGGTAAATTTTTGCAAACCTCAATGAAGGAATGAAAATATTCAACCACTAAAATTGTATCAGAAGGTTCTGATGTTTGTGTTGTGATACACCGGTGTCTTGAATTGAATATATAGATCACAAGGCGCAAACTCAGGTTTAATTGATTGGAAGCATTTATACATCATTTAACAGACAGGGACTTGATGTAATATAACTGGATGTGAAACGTTGAAAGGGTAACCGTACACTTTAAAACGTTCGCTCTAAACTGAACGATAAAAACGTCAAGAGAGCACTTAATTGACCGAAAACGAATCAAATATTTGGCTAGTTTTTATTCAAAACTGACCATTTTTTGTTCAAAATGAACCAAACCTTATCAAATATTTTCCAGATTTCGGTTCAGTACCCATTTGAACTCTGAACGGAACGTTTTTAGAGTGTATTGGTAACAAAGGTTTGAAATGTATTTTAAAAAGAGAGCTATTACATATTAGGACATAATGATGAATAAGAAAAAGGTTGGCTTAAATAAAAGAACTGTTAGCTAAAGAAACAAAATGGTAGGAACCTTAATATCTTTTAAATCTGCACTCTTAAAAGCGTGGTCACATTAGAGCGATTTCAGATAGGATTACGGTCTGATTTTTGTGAGGTTTAGTTAAAATCGTCTTCATCCCTGATCAGAAAAAGCCAAAATTTACCAACCTGTATAAATATATGCTTTGTTTCAGAAGACAACGAAAATGAAATATTAGCTAATTATTTCGCGACGTCACATCGACAGAAAGCTTTTATCGGACCCTCGTACAACAGTCGGATTGATTTTCTAACAAATATTGCTCTGTTGAGCGATATAAGTTTTAACATGGTAGTAGAACAGTTTATTGTGAGACAAACTAGGATCAGATATCGATGTAGCAAGACCATCCTTAGAACAAAGCTTGAATGAAGACTATTGGTCCAATTTTTAAAAAATTCGGATCGGATTTCGGATTTCGGATTGAAAATCGCTGTAGTGTGACTCGCCTTTAGCTTAAAGCCATACACTCGTCACTCCAAAGTACACTTTAGTATGGGGTATCAAAATTATCAGTTGGTGACTGCTCTATGATTGACAGCAAAATTTGAAGATTCAAAAGATGCAGAGTAGCTCACCTTCCACACAATGCAGAGAAAGTGCATGACATGACTTTGGAGCAAAAAAAAAAAAAAATGGGTTTCTATCTGTCCGAGGAGGAGCTGAATACAGTACTGTAGTTATGGAAGGAGCTACAAGTTGTATAGTTGGGAAAATTGAAACTGCCTGGAATGATAAGATATGCCCTTTAAGTTACAGCACCTAGACTTTAAGCTACCTTGTATAAATGTGTAAGGGGTTATGAAATTACTTGTAGTATCGAACATGTTTCCACTGATATTGGCTACGTCACTCGACCATGATACTTAAAGCATCTGATGTCCCTAACCTTGTTTATAGAAACTGCCTTACAATTCGTGAATGTTTAAAACCGTGGAAGTCTTAGGAATAAAAAGAGAGGACCGATGCTTCAATCCTTCCAAGACTTAACGGTATGTTTTTACAACTGTACTGACTACAAGAATTTTCAACGCTCGTCTGCACTCAAATTGGTTCTTAAATAACCACCAATTACCTTGTTCCAAGAGTAGATAGTGACTGAGTAAAACAGTACGCATACAGAATGCGTACTTAGCCGGTCAGTAGCCTATTAGAGCAGATGTGTCTACAATCATATCGTAGATGGCCATTTAAATGTGGGTATTAAAAGGGTGAGTTCAACCAGGGAGCTACTATTTTAGTTATTAGCAAAAGTTGCTATTTGACAAATAGCAACCCTTGTAGTCAGTATACAACCAAATGACTAATTATTACTCCTCCGGTAAATTTGGAGATCGTTCATCAATAACCTAGATTGGCTGTCATGTACACTTGATTAATTGGAATCTTTAGATGCATATGAAAATAAGCACCAAAACTTACATGAAGGGATGACAGTACATTTCGTTAACTTTTTAGTGAAGTTGAATATTATCAATCCAGTAAAAGGTCCAAGTCGTTGGCCAAATAAAATTAATCTATGTGAAATGGGGTGAAATGCTGACATCACATGACAGCACATGATGAGTATTCCTCTTTTTTATGTAATGTCTGCAATTTTTGCAATTTGATAATTTTGCAACACTTGCTATAATATGGAAAAAAAGTAAACGACTGTGATACTATAAAAGTGCATGACAGTTCAATCTTGAACCATAGTAAAGTCTTCATAATTGTTAATAAAAAACAAATCATCAGCATTCTATACAATATATTGTAACTAGGAATATTGTAACTAGATTTCAAAACATTTTGGCAAAACATAATCCCTCCCCCCCCCAAGATTACACTTTCGCTACGCCCCTGCTGTGTAACGTGCATGGTACCGGTACCTAGGTAACTCACCGATTACTTTGCAACAGTTTATAAAGGAGTGAAACGTGGTCCTCTACATAAACTGGTCATTTTCCATGTGCACTGGAGCGTATTACTAGACCTTAAAATTCTATGCTTGCTTTGACAATTGCACACAACTGATATGCTACAGTGAATTGCTGTTCATCATTATTTAACCAATACGAGTAAACCTATGTGTATGGGCATGACGAACCAACAGGATGCTTGGTGGCTGTGCTACTCAAAGAACCAAAAGCTCCTGGGTACCTGGATTCAGCTTTGGGGGCACGAATGCCCCCAAATGCGTTAAAGGGTTAATGCAGGATATGTTACGTTATTTTATTTGAATGAAAGCCATTTGAATACATTACGGAAACTAACTTAGCTAGTAACTGTGTCCGTTGATTTATATGCTGATTATAGTTGACAATGAATTTTGTATAATCCTTTCAGAGCATTGTCATGTTGCTTTGATTTAGAACGCTGCTTGGTACACAAGTACTAAGAAGGTTAGAGCCGAAACTTTACGAGGCTGAAAATCTGCTCGCGCGGTGTAACCACGTAAAAGGGGATCCCCGTGGCAAAAACTGTGATTGCAATATTTCTCAGTTTTGAAAGGAAAAATTAATGATACACTACTACCACGGTAAGCGAAGTCGGCGCTTCACATACAGGAAAATCATGATCGTTGCAACATTGAAAGCCTTGTCCTTAACTGTGTGGATCAGATGTTGTTACTGTTGCATATAAGTTTCTCGCAGGATCAAATCGGAATGTACTAATCTAATTTGCAAACTGAAAGTACGGAATGTGTTCTTTCTAACATGCAACCTTTATCCTAAAACTATGGTGAAAAGGTTATACAAGTTTTGAATGGAAAGCATAATTTTGGAAGTGCTTGAATGAAGAATCTCCTCGACTGTATGTTTTCCAACAATGTAATAGTACGCAACTAAAGTGACCTTACATCTGTTAGTTTGGTCTAAAAACCTCGTTCGAACGTGTGTTGAAACTATGAAAATTTCTTTCTCATACCTAATTTTCATCTATTCCGAACAATCCAAACTGATTACTTTTTCTAAAGTACAAAAATTCTGTTTTAATTTAGGACGCCATACATTCCAAAGGAAAGCAGTTAAATGAGGTTATTTTTCCCATACCATTGTAAAAAGTAAGGGAATCAGAAAAGATATGGGCAAAAACCAACGCCTTAAAGACTTGTACAAAATATAAACTGATCAGCGAGCTTAATAGAAAACTCCTTACCCCTTTAGTTACGTGTATCATGCAGGATATGAATTCATCAATATCCCCAAATACACTAGTCCGATCTGATGGCTGTAGAGATTGTCTACACACCTTGATACAGAGGTCCGTGATGTGTGCGGTCAAGCGTAAAACCACAAAGGAAGGCCGCCGCTACAGGCAAGGAGAAAGCAATGATCATCTTCGGCTAATATGGTCCCTTCTTGGCGGATAAAGAAACATTGATCACGAAAAACAAGACACATCCTGTTGTTAACACTTTACGCAAGTCGCCACTTCTAACCAATGCTCAAAAGGACTTCAACTAAAAAAATAAATAATTTAAATAAAATAAAAAAAAGTTTGGATCATATTGTTGCAAAGACCATCTGCAAGAACATTTGCCTGAATATGAAACTCCTATCTTGTTAAAACTAAGTTTCAAGAGTTATATAATCTCACCCAGACAGTAACGATTTTCGGTACTTTACTTACGTTTAGCCCATTCTCCGAATACCTGTGTAGTGCAACGCAAGGAAAAAACCACAGTAGCCTGTGCTCAGCCCGGTTTTAATTCCTTTAGGTCCTATAAACACAACTGTGTGAGCTTACTTGGGAACGCGACTTCTTTTTCAAGTCATCATTGACCAACCAGAGTGGAGTTATTATTATAGTATCAATTTCAATCAAAGAGCACTCACCATTTGTATTCAGAACTGTAGGGCTCTTTCCAGATATACTTGGAAAAGGGCGCAGCCCCTTTACCAAAGTGGCTGCGCCGCACTTCATATCAGAAAAAGGGCAAATTTTGCTTAGTGTGAAAAAGTTGTACTTTCATATCCGTTCAGGAGCCTTCCACGTAATGGGATTTTTTTCTTCCTGGCTACTATTCCTGAGAACTTAGCATTATGCTACATGACTACTTAAACGTTGGGCGAAGGGGGGGGGGTGCAACACTGTCACAAATCCATATTCCAGAAAAATACAACAAGGAGCTTATTATTAACCCTGGGTCTGTTTGTGTCCATGTACTTCAAACCAGTAAGCAGATATTATTTTAATGAAACATCGACTGTGTACTGATATAAGTCAAGAAATAAATAGGATAAATGACAAAAAACTTAAACAACCCCTGGTTCCTTTCCTTTTTGGTGACAGTTCTCCTTTCCAGTCCTACAGTCTTGGTAACATCGAAAGAGGTAGAATAAGGGGAAGGACATTAGTGGATGACTCACTTGTAATGGCAAAGAACGAACCTGAATATGTCGAATGCGTAGTTTGATGGAAGTCTGGGAATATCCATGTGTTCCTGTGAGAAAGTATTGATAGAGCAAATTGAAGGGTACAATTTTTTTGCATGTGACAACCACGAAAGTACACGAAGAAAAGTTTTTACGTATTACGCAGTAGACCAAGCATCAATTCAGAGAATAACGTTAACCAGCAATGAGATTGTTTCTATTAAAATACAAAACATGGCAGTTCTTAGTAAAAAAGAAATAAGTCCTGTCAGAAATGGTCAGATTTGAAGAGGTATATCTTGAGAACTGTAATATATATATATATATATATATACATTTGCCTAAATCCTACCTTAGGTGAACATCATACTTTAGGTAGACATTTTGGAGTCCAGCTAATGTTTGCATCATAATTTGTCCCCTTGTGCACATGCTATTTCAAAAAATTTCGATACCAATGAAATAGTGGTATGACCCTTGGCATTGGGTTACCACGTGTACACCGTACACAACACGCACTGCGTACAGTACACCACTGAAATATTAGGTGTATTGTTAAAAATGTCCTGTAAGGGATACTCGCGTATTAAATATACAAGTACATATACATGTAATATTTTGTTTATTTAATTAAATTTTCTACGTAGGCAATTTACTAAAAAGACAGTTACTATAGGTTATATCCGTTATGCAAGACTCTTATGGTATTTTAATAATAAATTTCAATGACTCGTTTATGCAAATATATGCAAATATGAAATTATTTTAATATGTGTCCTACTATCTCTTGAAAACTGTAAAATATAGGAAAACAGCTGCCTTGGCTACATGTGCACGGACCTTTTACTCTTGCATATTTAATTTTATTCTCTTAATTTCCTTTTAGGTTGACATTGTTAATAGATAGTACTTTATGGTTACTTGAAAGCTGGACTGATCAATGTGAAACTACGTGGAATGTACGATGACAAAGGTGTGATCAGCTGACTGGGCCTTAGATCTATAAACCTGTTTTATTGTCTACAAGAAGCACCGATGCTGATCCATGAATGGCCTCTTTGGGGGAAAATGAAAGACCTTTGGTTTTACCAGAGACTCTGTTGAGGGTAAGACGCGTTCTCTTTTTATACAAGAGGCGTAATGGCTTTGAAATAAAATAAGGCGTCTTTTGCAAAAAGTTACAACGAGTGTTAAACTTCTTGAGCTATTTTAAAAGTTTTAACTTTATTTCTTAAAATATTCATTTTTAGCTATGACTATGTTTTGAAATCTTTTCCTGCCGTCAGATTTTAATGACATTTAACTTCCTGTATGACACTACAAATTGTTCTCATCCTATGGAGTAAAGGAATTTCTGTTCACTAGCTTTTTTCATGTATTTATGAATCCACTGATCACACCTTACCTACATTCCTTCTTTTTTACTTAAATTAACATATTTGGCCTTCTGTCCAAACATATCTCCGTCTGTTCGCATTTTAATCGATATGTACATCCAGCATTTCCCTTCCGTCCTTTCCTTAGCTAAAACACTTCTTCTAGACCCGATAAATGAAACGTTAACAACATTTTCTTCAGACGTATATCCTCTTAATGGTTAAACAATAAGCCCAATCTTATTTCAAGAATCATTCAGAATAGTCTTTACAAAATATATCAAATGGTTAGCTGACAGAGGAGGCGCCAGGTGGCGGACAGGGGGCCAATCCCCCGTCGGAGAAGGCTGGCCTCCCACCCGGGAATTTTTAAGCGACGGCGGTTATTCGCCCCGACGGTTTACTGTTTTTGCTCTCAAGAGGACAAGTAATCGGGTAGTCCAAGCGGTTTCGAAACAATGTATGTTACCTCCGATACGGTCTACAACCCCTACAGATTTATTTTTTATTCTTTTTGTTCTTAATGTTTCCATATCTTTTTGTGTAAGCCTACCAAAAAACTTTTGCACGCCTTAAGCGGTTCTTTAATCTCAAGAATCAGACTCTTAAGAACACTATCAGTGCGCATCTCGAATTACCGTATCTTGAAGTACAGAATTAAGTGATATTATTGATTCCTTACCGAAGGGAGGCAAGGATTCATTGCGATGGTGATGTTGTGTGTGTGTATGTGTGTAGGTGTGAGTGTGTATGTGTGTTTGTGACGCTCGTTGTAATCGCGATATTTCAAGGTAGGAGTGACGGACTTTTTTTCATATTTGGTATACAGATTTGGCATGTGAAGAGAAATAACCTGTTGTGTTTGGTGGAGGTCAGAGGTCATTTGAGGTCACCAGAGGTTAAAGACCGGAAACCTTGCAAACACGATATATCAAAATAGGAATGACCGACACTTCTGATTTGATATATAGATTTCTCATATTAAGAGAAACAACCCTACTGAGGTCACCAGAGGTCTAAGACCGAAAACCTTGTAATCGCGATATCTCAAGATAGGAATGACAGACACTTTTCATGTTTGATATATAGATTTGTCATGTTAAGAGAAAGAACCCTACTGTTTTTGGTGGAGGTCAAAGTTCACTTAAGGTCACCAGAAGTTAAACTACGAAAACCTTGTAAATGGCTTGTAATCACGATATTCCAAGAGAGGAATAACCGACACTTTTATTATTTGATATATAGATTTGTCATGATAAGAGGAAGAACCCTGTTGATTTTGGTGGAGTCAAAGGTCATTGAAGGTCACCAGAGGTTAAAGACCGAAAACCTTGTAATCGCAATCTCCAGAGATAGGAATGACCGACACTTTCCACATCTCGTATAAAGGTTTGTAATGTTTTGAGAAAGAACCCTATTGTTTTGGTGGAGGTCAAAGGTCATTTGAGGTCACCAGAAGTCAAAGACTGAAAACCTGTAATTGCGATATCTCAAGACAGGAATGACTGACACTTTTCATATTTCGTATATTGATTTGTCATGTTCAGAGGAAGTACTCTGTTGTTTTCAGTGGAGGTGAAAGGTCACTAGGGGTCACTAGAGGTCAAAACCAAAAACCTTGTACACACGATATCTCAAGATAGGAATGACCGCCACTCTTCTAATTTGGTATAATAGATTTGTCACATTGAGAGAAAGAACCCTATTGTTTATTGTTTCAAAAATCATTTGAAGTCACCAGAGGTCAAAAGCCAAAAACATTATAAAAACACGATATTGCAGAATGGCAATGATGTCGTGATGAAAGAATGCTATTGTCCTTGGGGTTGGTCAAAGGTCATCTGAGGTCACCGGAGGTTAAACTGACATGTAAAAAGACATGTAACTGTGATATCTCAAGATAACACTGACAGACACCTTTTATGTTTGGTATATAGATTTGTCATGTTGAGAGGAGAACCCCATTGTTTTGGTGAAGGTCAAAGTTCATTTGAGGTCACCAAACTGAAAACCATATTAACATGATATATGAAGATTATAGCAGCTGTTCATACTTTGTATATAGATTTGCCATGTTGAGATGAGGAACCATTTTGTTTTGATGGAGGTCACGAATCATTTGAGGTCACCATAGGTCAAAAACCGAAACTTTGTAAACATGACATTACAAGTTAGGAAGCTCTTCTACAACAGGTTTTCATTTTAATTTTTGGTGTAATTTAAGTTTGGTGGGGTCCAAAGGTCATATGAGGTCAGCAGGGGTCGAATTTAAAATGCATCGTGAAAAATAATGTTTTCAAGAAGTATACATTTTACGGATGAACCTCTGCGTAACAAAGCATCCGACCTCTCGGCAAGGAATCACTAAGCCTTTGGGCTTTCTGGTGCAAAATATGCCCAGCAGTGGCATTGGATAGTTAGGCTCCTTCATATCCCATTCTCACCACTCCCTCGACATATGGGCTGTCGGAACTTTGGGTTGCTGGCATGGTCCGGCCTCCTGTCGGGAAAACTCTGCTACCATTCATGGACGGTGTACTTATTTTGGCTCCAAACGGGTTGTTTCTGCCATAAAACCCAACATTTTCGTTACGCTTTGCCCACTCTTCCTCACTTATGTTACTTATAGCTAAATATAGTACAAAGCCGTTCCACCTTTTCAAGTAAATTAGTAAGTAGAATGCATGTATTTATGTAAATGTCGGGAATTTCATCTCATTTCTTCTAATTAATATTCTCTTGTGTCTGTGGTACGGTAAGGCTAGTGACTCGAGGAGGGAAGTACAACTGCACGGACAATTGACCTATATAATCTTTAAATAAATATGTACAGATTCTTTTAAGTGTAGGCTTGCCCGAAAAAAAGTTTCGCGCCCTTTGAGCCCCCCCCCCCCCCGTCGGGAAGTATGCCCCGTCAGGCAAATCCTGGTGCCACCAATGTTAGATGCCAACAAAAAAGCAATAGTTATTTCTGAACTGCAATAAAGGAATTCCTCAAATATATGCACTGAAGACTGTTTACATGACTGTTTAAGGTAACAAGTTAATCCCTGTTTTTTTTGGGGGGGGGGTGAGGATTCCTTTAACTGATCCGCATCTATAAGGTATTACTCAAGTCATGTAATCCCCAATGGCCTCGTCAAGGTAGCTTTCAATAAATCATACTTCTGACTTGATATACTGTTCTTTTACTAACTGTAAAGCAAGTTGCAGTTTCTGTTTTACCAACTGTTAAATATGTTATATTTACTGAGTACTGACCTAAATACTCAAGGCTTTTAGACGAAAAGCTTAACACTACTTGTACCTTGACACTCTATAACATGATACATTCCACAGCAAAGTTTGATGAATTAGTTTTGTCTAGACAAAAATCTTCTTATCCGAAACTTCAGTTCTGACTCCAAGATTTAATTAGAATTTCGTCATAATAAAAAGGTGAATATAAATAGGAATTTATTAAGTAATCTTGTTCTCCTTCTTCCCACTTCTTTGTCTTTTGTCTCACATTTCCCTCTTTTTTCTGACTTCCTGCAGTCGTTGGCGACTGAACTAAAAGAAGAATGGCAAGATCTTGCGACGAGACTGGGGATATCTGATGCTCAACTGAGCAATATAAAAGCAGATTATATGAGAGATACGAAAGGAGCCAAATACTAAATGTTGATGTGTTGGAGACAAACGAAAGGTCAAGAAGCTAACCACGAATGTCTTTGCAGAAGCACTGATCAAAGTGAATAGAAAAAATTTGGCAGATAAATTGCAATATGGTAAATAATTTATCCATACTGTGTGGCGCCCTTAAAGTGCTATAGGACTTGTCATGATGATGGGATACTTTATCGAAGATAACTTTTAAACTTTGGAAGTCGTCATGGTGTAATAATTTATCTTATGAAGTCGACATATTTAATTTATGTTATTGACATGGTCAAATAATTTATCTGACCAGGGAGTTGAAATTTCTGACCATATCGTCGACAAATTTAGCTTATTCGTTCGCCCAAGGTGACTTCTTAAATCAGGAAGTCGACACGGTGGAATAACTAAAAGCAAGTTTACAGAGCGCCTTCTGGGTAATATATCGAAAGTTAACGACCGTGAGAAAAGCTAGAAGACGAGAAAAAAAATGGTGTGTAGCCAGTGATTCTACCTAAAAATGCTTAATTCGTGCATAAATTGGTGATGCCTCCTAATAAAATACTTGCACGATTTTCTTTTTGTTTGCTAATATAGAAAATAAGTTTTTTAAACGGGCTTTGTGGGCGCACTCTGGATGCTCTCAATGTTTATTAACCCCCTTTTTAACATTTATTGCTGATGAAAACTCAGACAGTCTAAAAGTACTTTTTTTTATTTCAAGACTCTTAAATTTGACTCCGTCGCGTACGAGAAATTTTTCCCACATTGTCCCTGGAAGCACCTGGTACTCTGCTGTAGCTGAAAATTGTGCAGTCGGTAATCTCATAATTATGTGAATTCTCCGGGCTCTTATTTGGGACGCATTATGAGAGTGATTGCTCCAAAAATAAACGGAACCGCTAGCAACATTCGTTGTCCACACCTAGTACTCGCGTCGGCGTCATCAAATTGTTAGCTGGTTAGTCCATGAAAATTTATTCTACTAATATTATCAAATTGTGATTTGGTTGTCTCGTTAGGACGCATTCAAGCCCATTTGAATATAGTTAAATGCTTCATTCTAATAGTCACAATTTTGAAAATACCCCAGAGCTTGAGAGGGCGTAACCCCTGGTTTCCCACGAGCGCGTTGCCTTGAACCCCAC
>WURT03000340.1:0-17087 GCA_009936505.3 Holothuria glaberrima
GATCTCACAGTATGAAGAAAAATTCTAAACAAGATTTCAGTACAAAGGAATAAAAGAAATTTTCACAACAAACAGTAATTTGCATGTTCAGTAAATGGATTGTCTGTTTCACTCCGGTCAATTTCCTAACCACAGTACGCAAAACAAGGCAAGGAATCACTGAGCCTTTTGGCTTTCTGGTGTTGAGTTACCTCCTGAAATGCTGTCATTTATGGAGGGTTGTCAAGCAAATTTTTTTTTTATGAGAGCTTGAATAGCCTTTGTTGATCATGGCCTAACCTCATCCCTGAAGGCCCTAATTTTTCACAGCCTTCTTAAGGTTCCATTAACCTCACCCACCAGAAATAGGTGTGTTTATATTTGCAAAACTTGTAGTTGGACATCAGAACCTTTAAAAAATTATCATAAAGTTGCTCAAGTAACTGTTTTGATTGAAATTGTTAAATTTGTTCAATTCATGAAAACCAGGAGTACTTTCCATTATTCCAAAGAAGGCTGAATGAAACACATCTAGATACAAACACAGACATGTTTGGTTATTGTTAAACCTATCACCGCTCTACTTTTCCTGCTGAAGTCTTTGTTGGAAAAACGAGTGACAGCTCCCTGGTCGTATCAGGGAAAGCACATGAGGTTTTTGAACCGTTTAATGTCAACCATCAGTTTTGCTGCTCATAATTCATCAAGCATGAGCAAATTCAGATGAGTAAAGTACATTTTAAGTGGTATTTAGTCGTGCAGAGTGTGTTAATGTACATGGCCAGTAGCATAACATTCACTCATCCCCCGCATGACTCACTACAAATATGAAAGACGGCCCTAGGGCAGGATACATTCGTTCACTTACTCTGAGCTCCACGCGGCAGCCTTTTGCTGCAATGCCACAGCCGAGAGAGGAAAACCAATATTAGTTCTGAATACCTGCTAGAGTTCTCGCAACCATGAAAATTTGTCAGAACAATTACAGCTCGGCATTTCAAGTTTGACAACATGGTGGGAGCACCAACATTATTCACAAAGTGATGCATTAATTTTTGAAGAGTATTCTCCAGCACACTTCTGGGTAACATGTTTGTTTGAAACATATTCTGATTGTTTGTTTTTTTTGTTTTTTTTTTTGGCAAATTTACTAATGGAATGACACGGTTGACTTTTCACTTACCAACAATAGCAATTATGATTTCTGTGAAGCAGTGAAATCCTTGAGAGTGTTTGACTCTTATTCTTCAGTTTAACATCAAGGACTTCTCAAACGCCTTGAATTTTCTACGTCCTTTCATGATTTCCTCACAGAATGCATCAAAACCCGTCGTAGAAGTAGCAGCTATTGTGTTAAACATGTTTCAGTTTGATTATGTGAAAGAGAACCATCATGAAAATGTTCGGAGAATTGGTCCTTGGCAAAAAAAATTCATGACTGCCCCCAAAAGATTTTTCATATGCATGACAGACAATTATTGCAGTTGCTTCGAAACCATGCATATATTTAAGCAACAATTTTTTCACTCGACAACTTACAGTGAGAAACCATTATCAAGATTATTTAAATGGTTGAAGAGTCTTGCAAAGATATGTTTCAAGATAAGCCTTGAAACTCTAGAACAAGTCACCCTGTTTGGTGCCACTGTTCATAATAGCTGGGGTGCATACAAGATGAGGTTTCATAATCCTCTTTCAAGTATTATATTTAGTAGAGAAAAAATATGGATTTGCAAAAGGAACAGAAATGAGATTAAAATCATGAGATGGTTTTGATATGAATTTCTCCCAAAACTTTAGAAAGTTTGTAGGAACATTTTATCAGGTTGTTGCTGGAGAGGTGGGTTAGGTTATGACAGGTTGAAAACATAGCATAAATATAGGACACTTTGTTGAGGAATGCTCTTACTGCTAACAACACATTAGTGTTAACATTTTCCTATCATTTTCTGAATTGTGCAATGAATATACCAATTTGTTGGACATGCGCCTATTCAGTCCAGGATTGAAAACAAAATTACCTATGAATTTACAGAGGAAATGAATTATTATACTGCTTTTTGTGTTTGTGTGTCCTCTTTTTATTTATCCATGTAGAAACCATGTTAATTTAATCCTATACATCTCTCTATTCCTGCTGCCCCCACTGCACCACATCCTAATCATTCTTCCATAAATGGTAATAAATAGAAACTTGACAACATGAGGCATTGTTTACCATCACAGGCACTGTAGTCCAACAGAGGGTGGCAAGAGTGATAAGGTATCTCAGTAGTGTTTAGATAACTCCCCCCCCCCAAAAAAAAAATTAGCATGGGGTACACCTAAAATTGCAAATTATAAACTTGCAGCTATAGTCTTTTTCTGCTGAAAATTAGTCCCTTCACCTTATGTCATACAGGGTTGGGTCTGAAGAAGTTTTTTAAGCAACCAGGAACTAATCCTAAATGCGTATTAGTAGTAGTACCTTTGTTTCATAATTTTTTGCAAACCTTGTAAAATTTTAAAATTGATTTTGTAATAGTGTATGCTTGAAGATTGTGGTGACCCCTTCAGTTGTGGTGGGAAGAGATTTGGGTATAGAGGACATGTATCATCCCTGTGGCACCAGTACTTTTAACAAATTAGACTTATTGGGAGAATTACCGGATGCATATTAAACAGTCTGGAGCCAGGTTTTCATGGGATAACTCAATTGTACTTGTGTCAGAGGTCACTTGATTTTTAGTAATGTGTAAAAGTACTTTTGAGGTAAGATGTCAAACTGGCAACAATAGTTGGTGAATATGGTTCACTATTGAGGTGTTGTGGCTTAAGAACCATGTTTGTGGCATTTCAATGGTGTGTTTTATAACATGATTTATTGGTTTTTAGGAAATGCTTTGTCACATCTATGATATGATTGTGTGCCAAATATAGAAAGGTTTCCTGAATGACACCTGAATGGTTTTTTCCTCCCTGCTTATTTCATTTTAGTTAAGCTATTCAAATTTTTTTGCAAAGTTATGTCTACCTCACCCAAGTAAGTTAACAATTTGACTTTATTTGTTTTTTTTTTTTTTTTTTTTTTGAATGGGGTGGGTGCCCTGTTAGTGTAAAAGAATTACCTGGTGTTAAATTTTTTCTTTGATTCAGGCTCCTTACCCAATTGGTTTACCATTCATTTGAAGCTTCTCAGTCTTCCTATGGTAGTAATACCACTGTGGTAGTTCACTAGTTTGTGGCCAAAGGAGCGAAGTATGATTTTGCATGGGTGGAGGAAGCTGTTCTTGACTGGGGGGCTTAACATTGCTTCAGACTGCCATCTAGGGAGGGGTGCAAGGAAAATTGTGTAATATTTGAGTGTCCTTAGATGCAATTTGGTGGAACATTTCGGCCAAAAGTTTATTTGAATTGAGGAAGGGATGGAAGCATACGTTTGCCCCATCATATTTTTGACTAAGGAGGACGAGTTTAGCCCCCCCCCCTCCCCAGCCCCTGCTTCATACGCTTATGCACTTTTGGTCTCATGGGTTTCAGAAGTTCCATGGGCTTTTTAGCCTTGAGGTAAATAGAGCTGTGACACTGTTTTCTGTTTTACTGTGTTCACCCTCAGGTTCCATTTCACTCCAGTTTGGGTCAGAGTGTATGTATTGTGTCTCTTATAAAGTTACAAACGACTCCGTATCTCACAAAAACAAATGCCCCACCCCCTCCTTGTGTGCTTCATGGGTATAGGGTCATTGTGTACTTCATGTACATATGGACTACAGGGTCCAAATTTGATGGACAAAGAGAAAGGCTTGAAGCCAGAAAAGGGGTGAAGTACTTTTTAGAGGGAATAGATGCACTAAAAGGCATTGGAGCAATACTAATTAGCACACCCCCTCCCCAGCTAGAGAGTATAAAGGTAGATGTTTGTAGAATAGAATGTGTGTTGGAACAGGGACTGTTTCAATCCATTTTTCACCTTTTAATATTGCTGAAATCCAAGGGAGTAAGAAAAGTCAAAAGCTTTTAACCAAAAAGAAGATTGTTGGAAGAAAAGTATGTAGATGTAAAAAGAGAATTATAAGAGAAATATCTTCAAGAGGGCTGAGCGCTAATGGAAATTAGGAGTTATAATAAGTTTTATTTTTGTTAGAGTTTAATACTACTTTCCTATGACAGACAACTTGCTGTAGGGGAAGGGGATTCAGATACTAATACTGATTATTGCTGGTTCTCTTTATTTTCACCATGAGAGATTGCAAGTCATGAAAAATATGTATTAAGGAAAATGTATACCAGCAAGTTTTGGGTGGATTAATGCATGTAACTTACAGATGACTGCAGCTGGTAAGGATACCATTGATAAATTTTTTAGTCTGGAGTTTCATTGTATGCGGTATGTGTATGGTTTGATTTAGGATTACATTTTCTACTGGGAAAGGAAATGTCAGGTGAAAATTAGGCCAAAGTGTTACTTGCACATACATATCTGTGTTAAAGTTACAGGGTTGAACTGATCTAAGTGAAAGTAGACTGGTAAACAGCAGCACTGTAGTGAAAAATTTACTGGCTTAGTAGAACTCTGGTGGTTGTTGTTAATTGTGAGTTGAAAGAAAAGTATTTAGGAAGCTTTACATCAACTGTTTCTTTTTGTTTCATTATATGTAAGTGTTTGACAACCTAACTTCCTTTCACTATACTATGCAGCTGTATGGTTTTCTGTGTGAATGTTGCTTGAGAAAAAAGTGTGGTTTTGCTCTTTGGTTAGTGGTCTTTTTCAAAGCCAGGGGAATGCCAAACCCCCTGTGATATTGACATACATTCACATGAAAGGGGTGGGTATTGGGGGTTGGGTGGAGGGATGAAAGCGGCAGAAGAGGAATGAGTAAAAGAGCACAATTGTGCTCTTTAAAGTTTGGACTTTCAAAAAACAGTTTTCCATGCAAAGGAAAATTTACAGAATCAAAATGGACAAGTTGGTGAAATGACATGATATCTGTGGGTGGTGTTCAGTCACTAATGACATGTTTACTTTTTGAGCTGAATTAAAGTGATCTATAACTGTCAAAGTGAAACAGTGAATGCGAATTTCCAAAGATTGAAGAAGGGGACATTTAATCACGCACACATCATCTTATGATCGATCCTTTCACAAGATGATTTTTGTTAAGTAGAGAGGAGAGAGAAAAATGAGTGTATGTTTGTAATGTTAAAATCGTACAAATCATTTTTTTTTTTTTTAGAAATTTGTTTTGGTTAAGTTTTTACATTGTAAGTTCTGTAAATAGCATATATACAATTTGAGTAGTTACCTTGGAAACATCACATGAAAAGTAAAATAAAGTCATGTGACTGTTTCTAAGGAACAACAAATAACAAAAGAAAATGTGTCATGTAAAATCATAAAGACAAAACGTTTTGTGTCTTTATATTGAAAGCAGTATTTATGATGATATTGTGTACGTGCTGGATAGAAAAGATAAGCTGCAACCATTGTCAAAAACTTAATAATAATTTGATTTTTTTTTTCTTTTCCTCAGTGTAGTTTTTCTTCCTTCCCCATGACAGGGGATAATTTTGCCAAGCTTTTTGCGATTGTTTCTTGTTTTATTTATGGCCTGGGTGTAAATGAGCTTTTCATTATGATTTAGAGATCTTTATCATTATCTCATGTACAGTGATTCCAAATATTTTGTGTTTGTACATGTATTTGTGGTCATATTAAACCAGACGTGGCTACCAAATTGAAAAGTCTTCTTTATCTTGGTGATCATTTACCTGTCACATATGACCAAATCTCCCCCAAGGAAAAAGACTGATAACCCTACCCACTCCCAACCCCAACACTTATTCCAGCAATTCCATACAGCTTCTTTAAGGTTATCCCATTTCACCCTACTAATGCCCCCACATTCATTTAAGGTCCATCCCAACCCCACCCCTTTCCCTTCCTCTTTTTATGCCAGTCTCCTGGCCCTGAAGGCTTCCAAAAACCCATATGGGATGATGAGTAAGATTTAAATTAGTGGCCAAGCCAAGTGCATTTGAGTTAGATATTTTAAGAGTATTGGTCATCTCCATTCACCTAAAAACTTTAAGAGAATGAATTCATGCAGCACATCTGCAGTTGACTTTTTGAAAATTTAGGCAAATGCCACAAAGCTCTTACAGAAGAGAAATTTGTTAAAGCTTCAATCCTATTCTCCCAACAAGAAGTTACCCCTTGATATTTCATTAGATTTACCCCTCCCACTACAAAACTTAAACATTGTTTCATTCCTTTAAAAGTGGCAGATCTAAGGTATGGGGAATGGGTTTGATTGAAGGAGGCAATGCCCTGACACACGAGCAGCAAATGTACATCTATGGGGTCCCTTCTCTAGGAACATTTGGAAAAAGAAGACCTTACTTGCATTTCCAGGCTTTTAAGGGCCTTGCAACCATAGCCAGGACAATAAGGTTGTCAGCATTTTTTATGAGCAATTTGTGCAAAAATTAAGTGTGACAAAATGTAAAGGTGGGGTGAGTTGGAGGGACAACAAAGCTGTGTGCAATTTTTCTGCAAAAAGTACAAACATAAAGATCTAACAAAATAGGAATGGGAAAGGGTACACATAGTAATTTAACCTTGCACTGGATCCGTTTTTGCTTACAGGCCCTACAATCTCACCCCACACAGTGAAACTCCCCAACCCCCACTAAGTTTACTTCTAGCCCATCCAATTTAAACCAAAACGCTTGTCTAAAACCTCCCAAACAAAGCCACACTAGTTTACACCAAGTTAATAAATTGTCCATAGATAAATCCATACACAACTAAGGGTGAGCGATTGGGAATACGACTCACGACTGCACAAGTTACGATTGGCCAACCAGAGTGAAGCTATTTGAATAAATGTCCGTCAAAGTGCAGTCACCAATTGTATTTAGCCATATGACCATATTCTTAAATATGTTTGGGACAAGATTGTAACGTCTTTAAATGTTCAAAAATAGGGTAAACTCTAACCGCCCGTTCCTCTCCTAGGTTACCTGTAAGCAATGATATGTCCAGTTTAATCAGTCCCTTCTAGTCTGGATAACGATGGTATTTGAGATAAAATAACATACGTACAGCTAGATTTTTATAGTGTTTCCCCTCAATATTTGCCACTTATCCTATTTATATTTCTGAAAAGAATTTCTAGCATATCATAAAAACAAAAACCAACAAAAACAACATTCACCTTGATTGCGGGTATGGTACTCGCCAAATCTGCCATATCTAAATTTATGCTAAGAGGGATCAAGCTAATGTCCGAGACATTTGTTCGAAAAACTTGTTGTAATGAGCCCAACAGTAATATGCCATTTTTAGGTGGCATTGGAATCGTTAAGAATTCCACGTAGAGTCAAAGGGATGTTGGGAAGTATAAAGTACGACATGAGTTCCCGATATCAAACCAATGAATCGGCAACAACTAATATGCAATTTTCTAAGCAGAAAATTGCCGCATTAGACAAAGAAACCTTGGTGTGGCTAAATTCTGTATTGGTCATCGGTCATGCTTGCGGCAATGGGCACCCGCAATATGAAGTAGTTCTTCCCTAATCATGCGTGGCAATCATTTCCCTATTACAGGAAAGTTGGAAAAGCTCATCGTACTAAACGTCAACTAACTGAGGACGCCCTTAAATTCAGAGAAAGATACAGGCGCATATGCGTAGGAAACTGGCTCGTTTTTTATGCGCATCATGAAAATGAAAATTGCAATGAAGTTAAAATAAGGTGAAATTTGAAAAGACACTTCGTGAGTGTTTTCATGAACAGGTAGCCAATTAAGCCTTGTATTATTTCTAATCCAAGCATTATCTGAAATATTATTGCGACACGGTGCATGTGCTACAAACAGTACCTTTCGACGGTAACAAAAATGTGTCTAAAAGGTCTATGGGCAGGTAAATGTAATACCTGCCTATTTGATAAAAAGAAAAATCCAGTAAAAACGTTAAAGGTAGCCGCACTTTCCTTCAAAGTCCATCAAATATTGACCATGTTACAAGACAATTACCGTTTTGCACTTACATCATGAATAACCATTACTACTTCTGCAAATTTGTGACGTGGAAAGAGGGACTCATGAGATAAGTGTCATGACATCCTTTGACCGTGAAGCCTTCATTCCAAGAACAGTTGGAATGTTAAGTTGGCATGTTTGGACTAGTTATTTACTCCTTTGAAAATGTTCACATTAAACGCGTAACTAAGTAAAAAGTAGGTAGTAAGCAATTAACAGATAATTTTAAAACGATTAACAAAAGAAATACAGAGACTGTGAAACATACCACATCGTAAGTTTTGCATAGCTGATGAGCAATCTCTGAAATGGTCAAACTTTGAAGACGTGTATCTTGAGAATGGTAGAAAATATTCAAGTTTTACAACCAAGGCCGTGGCCTGGGCGAAGTCCTTATGGGCAATCCGTGACACTAGTTAAGTGGAGCACCAAGTGGCGTGCCTAAAGGTTGTTGACATCCGGAAGGACCCTCCTCTTTCACCTGTGTATGAGTGCCACCATCCTGTGTGCATGAGTGTCACCATCCTGTGGGAGGTTGCTGAGGGGATGGGTGCATGTAAGTCCCGTCTTAGATGCAACTTATTGTTCTATCGTTTGCAAAGCCTTTAACT
Organism: Holothuria glaberrima; assembly: GCA_009936505.3. NCBI lineage: Eukaryota > Metazoa > Echinodermata > Holothuroidea > Aspidochirotida > Holothuriidae > Holothuria > Holothuria glaberrima. The sequence continues at coordinate 8,618 of WURT03000340.1, forward strand.
GATTACATCTAAGTTCACAAATTGTCATTATTTACTGATATTCTTCCTATTTTTTGGCTGGACGCAAGTTAGGAGGTGGTGCCGTAGAAAATTAGGGGATGAACACTATAATCTTCGATAAATAGTTGTCTTTGTGAGTTGGCTTGGGCGCAAAATGACGTTATCTTTGGTGAAGTTTCGTAAAGCTTTGAACTGATAATATGTTTAGGATTCCTAATTATTTAGTGATTTTTCTATTTTGATTGCTTGTAATCTTCTCTCGATAGGAGAAGGGTGAAAGAGTCCAGAAAACACAAAAACACTGAGCTAAAGAAAGCACGAAGTTAACCATTACCACTGGCAATGTAACAAGGGCAAGATATAGTTAGGATATCGATAGAGCGCCATCTATTATAAGCATTCCATTGCCAGAGATCATTCCGCTGTAGATGGGTTGTCCAGTAGTAGTAATTCTAATATGGGAGGTAAATAGGAGCGAAATAGATGAGTAAATTTTGGGAGCTTTTTCCTTACCTCCCATATTTGAACTCGTCATGGCGGCACCACTACCATCAACTATACCGTTAGTTTGACCAAGACATATGCAGACATTTTGAACATTCAAAGTGCCCTAGATGCAAAATGGTGCAATGAGTTTGACAAACTTTGAAGTAATTTCATCCGATTCGATTCCTCCCCTTTTTAATTTGTAAAATACTTTTCTGATTATTTGAGAAAAAACACGTGGATCTGATAATACCTTTCTTCACTGGTCTTGGATTTTGTCCTTTTGTGGGGGCGAGGAAGATTTCCGCCCTCCTCTTTCCTACGCTTATGCGAGGTGGCAGCTCCATGTTTCGAGGTGGAGTTCCATGCAGTGAGCTGGAAGTGTTTACTGTGTAAATGACAGCTTCAACGTGAAGTCGTAACTGACTCTATAGTGATCTGATAAATATCGAAATATGTACTAACATACGTTCGTGAATTTGACCACCCCGAATTATTAATCATTGCTACGCCAGCGACGGTGTCAAAGTTTGACACGTATCCCCCGCACGCCCCAGGCCATCAGTGTAGAACACAAAATGCAAGTTTCTGCTCATACGAAAAATAGTACCGTAAAAATTACCTATTTTCAGACGAATGATACAATATAATCCTATGCTTCGGCCCATCCGGCAAATGTGACACCGCATTAGAAACACTAGAAATGAAATGGCGCACGGAACGTATCAGAAGTCGGGATTTTTATTTCGCTGAACTGAAAATCATATTTTTCCTTGTTTTATTTTACTTCTCAAAAATTTTAATATACGAAGAGGCGTATTTGGACAGGACTAAACAAAGAAGTGTTTTTAAACAGTTTGTCAAGTTTAACCCCCCCCCTTCCCACCCCTACCACCGCCACCCCACACTTTAGACCCGCGCAGTGAAGGCCGTCTGAAACACATCAAACCATTTTGAGACAAAAACAGCCACACTTCATTTACCATGAGATATACTGCAGTACTAAACAGTGTTAATTGCGGGCACCAATTAAGGGGACATAGCGCCCCCTTTTCTCCGCGAAAATTATGATAAGAGAAAAAGAAGAGAAAAATTAGAAAGAAACACACAGACAAAGGAGAAAGAAAGAAAGGAGCAAAATTGTCTAAAATGTATTTGAAGTACATCCTTTCTGCGGGGGTTTTGTGGAGATGCTAGTAAAATCATCTCTATTAAAACCCGTTGAAGTGGTTGACCACGAGCCTTGAATGGATGAGAAATGGTGCCAGTCTACGGATCTATGGACGTGAACGTTATGATAAATGTGCTGGGCTGTGGCAAACTTGTGTTAAAGAGTGATTTTCCACCACGTGCTTCACGCAGTTACATACTTCTTAATCCACGACCGTTTGGTTATTTCTACCAGTGGCGTAGCCAGGATCTCTCTCACGGAGGGACGTGCAGTATGTTCTTTGACCCCCGGTCAGTGCAGGAGGGTCTAAGGGGAGAGGTTTTCCCCTCTTCCATTGAAAATTAATGGAAAATTAGATGTCCTTACATGCAATCTGGTGCTACATGTACTACCTTTTGAAGTAAAATTTGCTTTCGAAAAATTACATATCTTAGGTACTAAAAAGAAAATCGGCATCAGTTAGGTGGCCATGACCCCCTCAACACACCACCGATTCCTTCTCCCTTCTTCCTCAATCCCCATTGCACGCTGATCGTCTGAATTCTCATTACTCATGTTAGCATGGCCATTTTGTAATTACCACAGAGCTTCCCTAGTATGCCGGCTTCATGATACTAGCCTTAGAAAGGTCCCATGCCACAGTCAACATTTTGTTCTGAGCATGTTATCAATTCAACGTCTTGCCAAAGATAGCGTCATTTTGCATCTCAAGCAGGGACCCCTGACATGAACCAAAACTCCTGGGGTGTCAACCCCTCAACCCCTCCATCCTTTATCGCCAATCCATAAAAAGAAAATTTCACCAAATTACGAGAATTTTTCAACATACGATTAGTTCGAAACCTTGCCGAAGAGAGTACAATTTTGCAACTTAGCCCCGTGTCTTAAATGAACGAAAAGCTTTCAAAGGGGAGTGGACACTCCACTCAGAACCCTTCCCCAGGACAGCACATCTGCACGAGGTGACAAAAGAAAGATCCTCGCCGGTTACAAACTATCGTGGGCAGGCATATTCACACTTTACACCGAATTCTCTGGGTTTAACTGGTGTGGGATTACGACATCTTCTGTGGTGCCTCCGCAATCACCAACTTTTAATTTGCATTACAAATCTTTCACAAACTACCTAAATTTTCGCGCTTTTACCTTCAGTTCCTTTTTCCATACCGTCTCAAATATTTTCGCTTCATTCAACATTTGTGTTACAAAACGCCCTTCGAGATAGGCGTGATTATTCAAGAGCAAATTTGTAACTAACTTGTGAAAAAGAGGTACATTTTGCTCCTTCTACAGTGTTCTCCTAGTTTTGAAAAGATAAAAATGTTTGGAGAGCCCTACGGTGTTCTCTAGCTGATTACAAAGCATCGATAAATCAGATCTTCCTGACAAAACCATTTTGGTTAGGAAATAGAAGTGTCTGAAAGTATACCACCTGAATGGAAATTTTACCATGAAAAATGATGTCCTAAATGGAAAATGTTTGGCTCGCTTCGTGCACACTTGTCACATTTCGCACCCCTTACCTGACAAACCTTATTACGAACTAAAACACTCATTGTGGTAAATATCTTTTCTGAAACTAAATGTACATATTGCGCTTAATGCTAGGGTCCGAATTTGAAGTAACCTCAGATTCGCCCTGGAACTCACCAGGTGCCTTTATAGTGACCTGTACTGAGCAATTATCAACGAATTTCAAATATATAAAATGCTATAAAATCTCCTAAACAGATTAAATAACTGAAGCCGATTTCTGCCCTATGCAATATTGCAAGAGTTTCTGGGTACTTCGCTCTCTGGACTGACTCCCACAGCCCTTGGATCCCGCCAGGGGCACTAACGAGGATATCTGGACCCCACCAGTGCAAACTCGCGCTTCACTCTTGTGGTGCACTTTCAGTGCACTTGAGATTACTCATCGTGAGCCCTGCGCCTGAATCTGCTCCTGGTTAAGTGTCTTTATTAGCCGGCGTTTCGCCAGTTCAGTCGTTTGGTCGGGATAGTAAGATGGTGGCCACTTTCCATGATCTTAAATAAATTTTAGGAATTTTGACTCGAGGAAGGTCAGTTTGGTAGTATAACCGATTTCGAAAGTGCCTCTATCCACCCCCACCTGAGGTAAATGGCATGCAAGCTCCGCACGAGCTCGGGGCAAAACCCACGCAGGATGCGGTAGGGTTGCTCCCGAGTATTAAGGAATTTGCGGGTGTTAGAATGAAACATTTACATTCGTCAAAGGCATTTTTTTAACTTGAAGATCACAGTGACACCATATAAACCAGGAGGCGCCAGGGGCAGGGGAGCAGGGACATGATCCCTTTGGGTAAGGTTTCTCCATCCCACTTCCACCCCGTCGGGGATATTTTCCCTTTTCGTCAGGGAGCCGTGATGTGTACGATGGAGTATGTAGTCCTGCAGAAGACGACCAGTCGCCTAGACTATGTACGGTCCTTGATTTTGCTCTAAATTAGGACAGATTCTTCAATGAAAACCTAAATTTTAAAATCCCAGAGTTTTCAAATTTGTTCCTAGAAAGCTAAAATATCTACCAAAGAAACCCAAAATTTGCGCGCGATTGTGAGACAGCTTCAAGTGGTGAAACGTAGGGCAAGATATACTTAAGTACAGTATGGTATTTTATTTTACCATTCTCTAGGGTGAATAATTCTCCAAGGGAACGCCGCCCCCGCCCTGGTTACGGGCTTTTTTCCTTTACCAGGAGCTCAGCAAGAGTGGGGGAAGTAAGGGACGTACCCCGGGGCTACAATGGGGTACATGTGTACCTTTTCCTGTTTATCTAAAACAGAAAATCTGTTTCTTAAACCTGAAATTAAAACTCTGTTCATTTTACAAAATCCAAATCCCTACAAATCCCTACATTTTCATCAGCGTCCACACGTTTATCTCAGTCAATTTCTACATGACTTATCATGTATCTGCAAATCTAAAGCCAATGCTTTAAAATAATGATCTTATAATATATTAACATCCAAAGTTTTACTTGTAAATCCCGAAATACCCTTTTAACTCATAAATTTTGCACGGTAATCTACATCTGTTCTATAAATTAAAATACCCACTAGTTATATTTGCCTCTACATATAAGATTGAATCATCTAAATTTGTATGTCTCAACTGAACCTCTCGTTTCTATACATTGGCTACATGTGACAAATCACAGTCAATCTGAGTCTACATTACACCTATACATTTACATTTTAATCTAAATGCTATAATCATTACAAACTACTAAACTATCGATTGTAGGGCTGATCCACTCCCGTAGCCAAGGGCGTGGAAGAGCCCTCTGAAAAATTTTCGCCCCTAGAAAATTTTAAAATTTTCAGTTACTGTTGCCTTAACTCATTTTTACACACCTTTACGCCCTTGAAAAAAATTCCGACCAGGCCTTTCAAGTAATCTCTCCCATTTAGACCCCATATCTACTGATCCTAATCTAAATCTCGTAACTTCTAAGGCTTGCGTAATTGTAATTCTTAGTAAGGCACTAGGATATTTTCTGCGATGTACTACTGAAATACTCCCAAAGTGGAGGCACAAACTGTCAGGAATACCGTAAAAGAAAGCTTGCAGAAATTACACTTTAGACATAAGCATACGGGACTCTTCAAATTTGGGGGCAGAAAATTTTTGCCCGAATCTCAAAAAGCTGCCCAAAGTCAAGGGCGTGGATCCATCTCCAAAGACAGAAGGGGAATTTTCACCATATTCGCATCGCCGTCCTGGGGGAGGGGTCTAAGGGGAGGGTGGAGGGGTCCCCCTACCCCTTTGAAAATTTTTTGCTCACGTAACGTGGGCTAGATGCAAAATGGTGCTACATTTATTGCTAAATTTGAGTTGGATATATTTCCAAGAATTTCTACTTTTTTAGGAAATCTTTTTATTTTTTACTCAGTTCTTGGGGTAAATCAGAACCACACTGCGCGAAGTGAACAGTAACTTGTTAGACTACATATAGCATTAGCAAGTTTACTCATATCTTATGAAATTTGGATATGGGAGTGATTAGGACTGTTCATGTCAGAGCCTTTTCAAAAGTCTGATAGAGGTGATACTGGCAAATAACTACATCCGCGTGAAGCGAAAATTTTTCCACTTTTTTCGGAAATTTGATCAAAAATTCGGGAACTCAGTATAAATTTTGGCAATCTTTTCACCTTTCCTTCATCTCTGACGAAATTTCACCTATTGTGTGTTCGAATTTTGGTCATTTTTTGCCCGAATTTTCGACCTCAGAAAATTTTGGGGCAGTCTGCCCCCTCCCCCCCCCCCCGCCTCGTACACCTATGACTTAAGACGCGGCTATCAAGTAATCAAAGTGGCAAGTGTTTGACAATTTTGTGACGGATAGATTTTGGTGGATTAAACATGTTGTCATTCAAATTTTAAAGTACAGTTTCAGAATTCAGATAGGCTAAAATATGCTATTCGAAATTGGCCGTACCAGTGTGACTGTGCCATGTTGGTAATTTATGTTTATGCCCGCATCCTACTATAGGTGGCGTCATTCCAGAATAGGATGTCTACAGTTTATGTAACAAAATTGCCGAACCCACAGAAATATTTCTGTGGATGGACTCTAGTTGCGTAACCAACTGCAAACAAGAGAGAAGAACTTCGAAAAAGACAGATGGGAGTAAAGTCACCCAGCTAGTAGCTTCGACCCGAAGTGAAAATTGTAGGCATAACAATTGACATGTTAGAATAACCAAACAGTGCCGACTGGAGCACAAACGCCTCAAGGATCGCGGGGCCAAAGGAACACACCCTGTAAGGTCCTGGCGGGTTAAGGGTAACGCCCTGTTGTCAAATCAAGGAGACTGTTGGAACTATACTAAGGGGTGGAGAACCCTGAACTGAAGCCTTTGGTTATCTTCAAAAAACAATGGATACTCAGAAAACAACTTCAAAATCATGCCCTTTGCCCATATTACTCAGAATAATGGCCCAAGTATCTTATGGTGCAAGTTGTTTGTGGTATTGAGGAATGAAAGATAGATGGTTGTGTGGTTTTCCTGGGGCTTTGGAAACAGTAACCTGATAGCGTGGTGATGCCACACTACTGATACCAGCCCTCCAGAACCATGGGAGGGGGGAGAATGGCGACTGAGGGACGGAAGGCCTGCGAAAGGTGCAGCGGGTTGGAGTGAAGAAAACCTCTCATACTGTATAGGCTTCCATTCCTTTTCCGATCGCTTGTCTAGATTGCATGATAAGGGGGTAGATGGAATTCAAACTATTAAGCTACATGAACCAAACTGAATATAAAAGAAAATATCATGAATTTATGGTGAGTACCATAATTTTGGGCGTCATTTCGAACATGTGCTGTATATGATTTGTAAACAATGAGTTGTCTACACTGATCCGCCCTCTACAGCTGTACAGTCAACAGTTTGACAGTCGAAAGACTGTCTAAAACACAAAAATCTGTTTATCGCATTATCCTGTACAAGTGCTCTAGAGCACATAAATTTTGTGTGGGTAGGATGTTAGATGAGGTTTTACGGCCCAGTTTCTAACCAACTGGTTTAAGTCGGGCCGGCTACGGCCTTTCTTCCAGTTGTGGCTCACTAGCTTGTTATCCTTACTTCATTGCTAATAATAATTAAGGCCTTGAAGGGCAGTCGTTTTACGACGCTAAGCGACCACAAATGTGGGAGAAGCCTATGTGGCTTATGAATTACAACTTCACTGCGTCGGGTGGCTAACCAACTCAACAATTTAGATCAAATTTGGTTTCTTTTGAAAAGCCAGTTCAGATGGGAAAACCGTAGATTGCTCTTGGATGAAAACCCCACCTTACTTTGACCCGGCCGGGGATCGAACCCCGAAGATCCCGGTTGCCAAGCCACCGCCTTTATCCACTCGGCCACAGAACCGGTTTATGCTGAGCACCAGGCACAGTGGTAGTAGGTTCCATTTGTAAAGTCTTTGGTATGAACCTGCCAGGATTCGAACCCCCGACCCTCCGGCTGCAAGTCGGATGCTCTAATCATTTGACCATGCAGTCGGCTTTGTGGGTAGGAACGTACCTCCTTGCTTTTCCACTCTTTTAGAACAAAAAAATCCACTCCAGCTGTTCCGACATGAAGTAATATAGCTTTTTGGGAAAAGTATCTAAGATGGATGCTGGCGAAAACATAGTACTTTAAAATGTAGTTTTAGTAATGTTTTATATCAAACTGCAAACTTTGTCTGTTACATCCCATGCAGCTAAGGAAATACCCCTCACAGCCCATAATTGACACCCCCAGAGGCGTAGATCCCAGGGGATGGGATGGGGGATATTTCCCACAACATTTGACTAGAGGGAGTGGACCATATAATCATCTCCCTAATGTTACAGTCAACAGATAATTGAATGCTGGAAAGTACATTTTATTCTTCATTTTCGTAAGAAATTCTTTAATCTTTGCTTCATTTTCTATCACAAATGGTTCTCAAACTATCAGAATTTTAGCAAATCCTTTACAAACTATTTAAATTTTCGCGCGCTCCACGCACTTCAAACCTTACGTCAGTGTTATTCCTGTTATCAATATCTTCCGATAACAACTTTCGGAGAAGCACAGCAAACAGTTGAAAGCTTATGAATTACCAGGTAAAAGACTGGCTTATGGCAGTGGCATATCTAGTTTTAATGACAATTGAAAGTGTCTCGATGCAGAGCCTGAACGCAGCTTTTGTCATGGAAATCTTATCTAATGAAAAATTTTAGCGCACTTTCGGCGCATTCGTCACAATTTGCACTCCAACTCCAACTGCCATTAATAGGCTAATATCACAATT
>WURT03000351.1:0-14805 GCA_009936505.3 Holothuria glaberrima
GGGTGGGGGTATCAGTGGACTGTAGTCTTGAGGAAGGATCTAAGGGCCTTCCTCAGAGAAATTTTTGTTTTGTTCTTTCAGGGTCTTGGATGTAAAAGGGTAAAATATTTCCATCTTTTTTTTATAATATTTGTATTGTATTTGTTTTTAATATCAAGAACCAGTCATTTTTAATACCCCATCCCAATATATTTTAAACAAAAAGGTTCTTTCAAATTAAAAAATGCAAAACAAGTTTGAGCATACCATCCATCCCCCTTCTCCATGAAAAATGTTCAATGTTCACTGGAAATTTAACTTGTTATGTGCGTCACCCAAAACAGCAAACATGGACAGCCCCATAGTAGCTAATCCTGAGTTCACTAAAGTCCAAGACTCCTTGGTTTACCTAAGATATATATTCAACATTTCAAGTGTTTTGTGAAAAATCAAGCTTAAGAAAAATAGGTTTGATGGTTACCATGTGATTTTTCAAAGTATACTGGTCATCAAGGTTGTAACTACAGTAGGCGACACTGTGGTGCGGCCTGGGAATGTTCTTTAGTGCCCATGCAGGACTAACAGTAGTGAAGCCTGCCACCACCTGGTACTTACTTCACTTCCAATAGACTGAAATGTTTGCATTCCACATGACACTTTCTAAAAGAAATGGACACCTTATTCTATAGCCCTAATTTCTTTGTATGTTGAATGCTGTATTAAAATGTTGCAGGGTAAGAACTGAAACTATACCCCTCAAAGGGACACAAGACTTTAACAGAAGCTGGCTCTATCTTTTCCAGATCAAAATACTTAACAAAAAAACTGTCAATTGGGATCTAAGTGGCCCGTTGCGATTTTGTAGGAAAGCATGTCAGGGCCATGGTGCAGGGCCCACTCAAGGCCCTGGAGCTCCCAGGTTTGCCACTTATCATATACCTGTACATGAGGTCTCAGAACACTTGTTTCTGTTACCCTTACACATTACGTGATATCGCCCTTACTTAAATCGCCAACCACTAAACAGTGCAAAACCCGACCTCTGGCCAAAAAGTCAGGATTTTACTTGATGTTCGCAGCTATGGACCATAGCCACTGGGATGCTTATCAGGTTTTATAATATTTTTATTGATTTTTCAAAGTTTTGGGCTGTAATCGGTAGGTGCGAACATCAAGTAAAATCCCGACTTTCCAACCATAGGTCGGGTTTTGCACTGTACAGTGCTAGGCGGCTTGAGTAAGGGCAATTTCACGTAATGATGTCTCTCAGAGGCACTGCTTTGATACAGCAATGGAGCAACTTAAGACAAAACATAGGGCTTACCTTATAATTATTATAATGTCGGTAAAGTTTGATTCTCTTTCTGAATGCGGTGCTTATCCTTATGTGAACTGCTGTTACTATGTCTAGTAAGAGCCTTTTCTCTGCTACTCCCGCATGCAATAAGTTTGTTACAAATGACAGATCTGGGTTGTTGTGCTACATTCAATTTTTGTATGTAGTCTGATAGAAAATATCACCTCCTGTCCCCACCAAAAATGTATCACATTCCCTGAGAAAATATCAGATTTTATGCGTATCACCCAAAAGGTCAAACATGGTCAGCCCCATATGAGATAATCCTGAGTTTGCCAAGTCCAAAACTGCTTCATTTCCATAAGATATATATTCAACATTTTTTGGGAAACATAAGCTTGTCTGAGAAAAATAGGTCTGATGTCATCAAACCGATGGTTGCAAGTGATTATACTGAGTATCAAGGTTATAGCTACGTAAAGAGGGTGCCACTGCCCAGCAATGTTCTTAATACTATTAAACAGTATAATTAAGTCTGCCACCACCCTGTACTAACTTCACTTCCAACTGTAGTAAACATGATAATTTCAACTAGTTTGGGAGAACATTGGAAGGAAAATCAACCACTTTTCCCAGTTTTATTTACACAGTTCCCCAATTAAAGCACCATTAATCAAGAATATACCCAACTCTTTTCAACAACTTCAACTTACCTTCACAATGTTGTTGACAATCTTGCAGAGAGATGAAATTATTTGCAGTCCCACCGCAGCCTGTATAAGTGAAGGTCTGACAGCTCCCGGTAATGCTGCTGAAGGCAGCCCTTGTTGTCTGTCCATTGCAAGGTCCAGTTTCAACAGCCTGACTGCAGACTGGAACTGCAACAAATCAATTTTTGTATTATTCACATATCCTTTTGATACTCTTTTTTAAGCTGGAAAAAAATGCTCTGTTCACTTCCAAAATAAATTTAACAGGGGTTCAAATGTTCAGCTTTTATGAAGAGTAAACTCATACCTTCTTTTAAATTTTGTGTTCACAGTTTCTTTATTCAACTTTCAATTAACTTATATACTTGTTGATGGATGGCTAAATTAGCAGGTAAATAAACATTTGTAAGTTGAATGTTGTATTAAATGGTGCTACCCCTAAAAAAAAAAAAACAAGTTGAAAATGCCTCCTATGGACTGTGGCCATCAGAGAAACTCTTCATTCTTGTGATCCTATACTAAAGAGACATGTCCCATGTTAGCCAGTGCATCATATTACGGGAGGCTAATGTGACAACCACGCTGCTCTTAGTTATAAAAATAAACATAACAGGTATTCAATGCCACTGTACTCACAACTGCTGACATATCCCCTCCCTTCCATTACCCCATGCACACCCTTCCTCAAGCCTTACCTTTATCTTTCTGCTGACTTCCCCCATCCCCCTCTCCCCTCCCCTACCCCATTACCCAGGTAACTTCCCCAAACCTCACCTTCACATCGCTGCTGACACTGAGCCTGTGTTTCAAAGAAGTTTCCTGTTTGATGTCGACAGTCCCCAGTAAACAAGGATGTGCAAGTACCTGCAGCTGGGTCATAACTCCACCTCGTAAAAGTTCCAGAACACAATGCCATTGGCTGAGCACAGACATCAACTAATAAAGATTAAAGTACATACTTAGGTCAGGAATACAGGTTCATTTTATTAGCATCAATCTAGTAAATGTTCAGTAAATACAAATAATTTTAAACCCCTGGTGGGTAGGGGGAATTGGGATTTTATTGCAGCACACAGGTCAGGGATATAACTATTTCATTAGGTGTTTGGTGGGGTTACACTTTTTAACTGAATTTGTAACCAGCCACGCAAATAATTACTAAATTGTCCACTCTGCCATGTAATGAAGGGCTCGCTCAAGTGTAAATAATTTGACCATATCTAGCTGGACAGTAAGCTTGAAAGTGAAATATGACTAGGGGGTAGCCATGGCAACTTCTTGACAGAGACCAACTGGGAATGTGAATACAACAGCTTGCAAGGAAGTTAGTTCTTGCATCTGTGAGTGAAATGATTAGTTTGGTAACTTCAGTCAAGTGTGAAAGATGTAGGACTTCCGCAGTGCGAGCCGTAAGCTAACACAATTGTAAAAACAGGAGATAACTATGGTACAACCTGGTCACATGACACCCGGGCAGAACTTCATTTGCTCGGGTGAAAGCTTAAGAACACCGTAACGGGACCCAACACATAATGTTTGTTATCTGAACATGCAAATCAAGCATAACAAGACAGCTTAGATTTCATGCTTGGACAAAAATTACACATTGGAAATAAGATTTTCTTTCAAGTGTAAAAGAAAATGCACCCTAAATCTTGACTACACTCACATCAAATCTGCAACTCAGAACAAGCCAAAATTTCAACACTGATTGAAGTGCATTCTGGAAGTTGCCACCTAGTCTGTGACCAGTCTAAAACTACTGAATGATTGCCAACTTGGTTAGACTTATTTCATGGATCAAAAAAGTTAGAAGTATTAGTCCAGGTTATAACTGGAGAATTGGAAATTCTCATGTGGTTTTTCTACACCAGTTTTTCATGAGGATCAAGAATGTATAGAGGTAAGAAGGCTGTAACCTGAGAACTTTTCCAAGAGGGGGCTTTTTTCAAAATGGCCACCACAATCTACTATATAATAAGGACAATAATCCTTAAAAATATTTTCAACACATTTAAACCTAAAGTCTGAAAATACTCTGTAATAAATATTCAGAGAGTATTTTTCTGGACAGGTTTCAAAGGTCCCAGGTCAACCATGGAGGATATAACAAAATGGACAGCCTCCTTAGACCCCTCCTCCAGGAAGGCGAATCAAAACAAGGTTCAGCCCCCCCCCCCAGCCTCGAACCACTTCCTATGCGTATGCGATTCATATTTTGAAGTGAGCCTGCTTGTATAAACCAATTTCATGTTACATGTTTTATGATGGTGGCTATTTGCTCTTAAAATATCTATATCAGAGAAATAGATCTATAAAAAGATACAAAACATGACAACTTTACCATGATGATCTCATGAACTGGAATGTCCAATGACAGTTTTAACATGATTGCTACCTTCCTAAATATTTAGTTTAATAAACTTAAATATTCTTGCAGCAGAGACATGATGTACCATGATATATACATTCATTCATACTCACCCAAACATCTCTGGTTGCAGGCAGCTTCCGTCAGAAAATTATTGGAATTCCCTCCACACCCAGTGTATTGGAAAGGTTCACAACTGAGAGCCTGGGCACTGTAAGCAAATCTCTCAATGTTATCAAAGCAAAGTCCATCATCTATTATTTGGGAGCAGGGATCACCAACAGGAACTGAAAATTTCAGAAAAGGAAAAATACTATCATTTTTTTTCTTTTTTTCAAAAGCACTGACTTTTGTATGCTATTGCTGTATGATGTATAAGAGAATGGTCAACAACAGGAGAGTTGGGCAGTGCTTCCACATGCTTTGTGGCTTTAAATCTTGACCTACTACACACTTCATGATATATCTGTCTATGACTGATTGTCAAAGAGCATAAAAGTGGAAAAATTTACTGCTCTCTGTTCATCCTTGCCACTATTGATATGCTAAACCTGATATACACTGTACAAGTCAAAAAGTGTAGAAGAATTTTAGGGAGAGTCATATACCTCATGTGAGAGTAGGTATAGTCAGTTCTACCTGACAGAGCAGTAGGACACTGATAACTTCACATGACAGGACTTAGTCCCTACCTTTTAAGACCTCTTCCATCTACAGAAACATACAGTATTACAATACATTATTACAGTACCTTATTTCAATCTGCTGACCATCCAAAATTTGGTATAACTGCACTTTGAGCCCTCTACTCATTTAGAATATAGATGGGAAAAGCTTTTTTACTGCTGACACACTTTAAGGGAATACAACATTTGACTTTTCCTGCTCAGCAGCTCTAGCAGCATATTACAACTCATCATCTATAGAACTGGTCGGGTTGGAACATCAAAAGCAGTCCAGTATTTGATATTAATCACATTATACATTAAAGGTAGCCAGTATGCTCAGAGGACAATATTCCACCATAGGAGATACTGCTCAAGAGGTACCATGCTCCACTGGTCCCCTGTAGCCTTTCCAGGGCCCTGTTACACAAAACATTTATGATGTATATGTATGACATTGAACTATTGTATGATAGATCAATTTTAAGACTGGGCGTATTTTTTTATGCCCTGAGGGGGCCCTGGTCACTCATCGGTAGTTACTACCAATCAAGTGAACTACAATTTGGCATTGATCAGGTGAGAGGCTGCATGCTGTAAAGTTTACTGGTAGATTTATGAAAGCAGTTACCCAACCAATTTTTGAAGCAATTAAGAGCTAAAACCTTCAAATTATTTCCATTTACTTTCATTCCAAGCACTTTCCATGAGGTACTACATCACAAATATGAAAAGAAATTTAATGCCACGAAAGTTTTCTGAGTGAAAAACAATCCAGTAACATAAATATTGACACATGACTAAAAACGGCCATGCATATATAAAGATGAATCCTTTCTCAGATTGGGGTGATTTACATTTTCATTTTAAATGAATACTTTTTGTAACATGAGAACTGTCACATGCCTGGAAAGTAGTTCCTGTTTTGATAGGGAAATTTCATGCCCTACCAACTCAAGCCATAAATGAATGGAGTCTGGGCAGTATTCAACAATATTTTGAAGTCAAGAACAAACAGAAGAGTAATTCCACATGAAAATGCTTTTTGTTTCTTAAGTGGTTTCCTTTAATTCTCTGTCCAAAACAAAAGTTGCACTGCTCAAGTGTAAGGAAGAAATTATCCAGAATTTAGCCCAGATGTTTTAAAAATTATGACTGGAGGTTGTGAAATGTGAAAAATTGTGAAATTTCTCAAAAGTGAGACCAACCTTCGCAAGTTCCTTGGCAAAGGGTCAAAGACTCGAACCTATTTCCCCCTCCCAGACATCCCCCATAAGTGAACTGCCCACAAGTCCCTGTATTTTGGTTGTAGCTGAAAAATTGGGAAGATGCTGTGCAGGGTCCTGGATCTTCCTCTTGAAGGCAAACGTTGACTAATAAGATGGAAGAATACAAGAAAAATAAAATTAAAACAAAAGGAAATTAAGTGGAGACACGAGTATATGAATATATATTGTGTCATAAGCCTTAGGATACTAATTTCAACTGAAATAGACCTCAACTCACTAAAACATTACCCAGACTTGCCAACTCTCACAGGTTCACTGTGAGTCTCACAGTTTCGGGCATTGTGTCACGATGAAAATGCTACAGTAGATTACACGGTGAAAATCACTTTGAGGCAAAGGCAGAAAAGTTTTCTTATTTGGACCAGATCAGTGTTTTCCATCACTGGTTAAATTATTATTGAATCACTGATGTATTATTGTCAGAAAAGTGACTATTTTTTCAAACAGTCTACTCTGTAGATGACAACTTAACTTTATTAAGGGTGTGAACAAAAAATGTAAAGTAATCCCATTTAAGAAACCACTTTTTATAATAATGTGAGACTTGTTTAAAATCTCTAGGTTTGGAATGTGATTTTCAGGCTTTCTCGCAAGAACTTCAAGGTTTGCCACTTTTGAGGTTGGCAAGTCTGCATGACCTCCCCTAGAATCACAGCGGACTTAGCGAAATGGTAAAGTTTATACTTTTTCACTCCCTGCATTCACATATTGATCTGCTAGCTATCCTATTGCAAGAGATGCAAAAGGTTGTGAATCATCACTCAGCTGACCGACTAGAAATACCAACAGTTTGGCCAAAATATGTCAGTTTTGGGAAACTACTTAGTGCTAAAGGACAATTTTACAGCACAACTTATTTTAAGTTTATGGGGCAAAATACCTCTGATTTTCAAGGTGCAAAGTAATATGGAGGGCAACATAGAACATGTTTAACAAAAAATGTATGCAGATAACATCATGGATATAAGTTCTCCCTCCACATTGAATGGTGATAGTTTTACATTTTGAACACACTGTATTCAACACAGTATTAGCATGCATATATCATGGTGGATGCGGCAGCAATGGACATATATTTTGCCCTGCATCTGCAGTTGTAACTTCCATTGCTGATATTGTCCATGAAAAGTCACCCAACTTCCTATGTACACAAAATGGACGACTACAGTGCACATCTATGCAACTATGGTACTGTTTTTTTTTCTATCCTCATCTATGCATATATCCAACTGTCAGTTTTAACATTACTCAGCTGCAAAACTTCAAAAAATAAGATCTGGTAAAAAATAATCCAAACACAATTGCTAACTATGGGCAATACTTGACGAAACATCTTGAAAGAACTTTGCATATTGACAATGATATGATTCGTAGACCACTTTAATATCTTGCATATCACTTAAAAGAAGTAATGTATCAAGTGACAATACATCATTTTCCATCTTTGGCACCGTTTTTTCTTTGGGACGGTTGAGAATCTTTGGCAGTTTTTATAGGGGGAGAGTTCTTAGAAGTAAGAGGATTGCTTTGACTCTTAATTTCATTAAACATTACAAAGAAACACAAGTAAAAAGTTTTACATGATTTGTACACCACTTATCTTGCATACCATTTACAGGAAATAATGTGTAAATGACAGGGCATCATATTCCATCTATGGCAGTTCTTTAAGGTGAGTGGATGATTTTTCGCACTTTTTTATTGGGTGAGAATTCTTAGCAGTAAGAGGATTACTTTGATTCTTAATTTAATTAAACATCAAAAAGAAACATGAATGATAAGTTTATATGGTTTGTAAACCACTTACCTTGCATACCATTTAAAAGAAAAATTGTGTAAATGACATGACATCATTTTCCATTGTTGGCACTTTTTGGTGGGTTGGGGTGATCTATGGCACTTTTTTTGAGGGATCGAGGGTTCTTTCTAGTAAGAGGATTACTTCGGGCCAATTAAAGTAAAACATTTAAAAGAAACACGTATATAACTTACCACACATCAGCAGTATCATCAATGTAAAATGAGTTGTACATAGAGCATTCGATCCATTACAACTCTTTACAGCCTTATACCCCCCAACACCCTCACACCCAATCCAACCACCATCCACATAAGAGTGAGGCATATGTAAAAACTCCAAATATTGGAAAAGTTTCTGGATCCCCTGAATGTTGGCCCATTTGTTCTTCTCCCAAAAAGACACTTTTGTGAAAGTCAGTCTAGAAAAGCATGTCCAAACATAGCCAGAGGTCACTGGCAGACATTGGCAAAACGGCCCCTTTAACTGTGTAACCATGGCTTGAAATGAGCTACACTCTCAAGCCTACTTTAGCGTAGAGTTAGAGGAGCCTATAGCTATGCATGGCTAACAGGTCATCAATGAAGGCAATATTAAGTAATTCATAAATGTTAGCCAATTACGCAAATAAACTACTATTAATGATGTTCTTTCTCATTGCTTCATTTTTCCCTGTTTGAAGCCTTTACCCATCACTGCCTCACTAACTAAACACATACACTACTCATAGTAACTGAGCTGTAAAGAACATTCAGTACGTAGAAGCACAATGGGTAGACTCTTACCTACCACGGGCTAGGCTCAGCTATGTTCCCTTACCTTCACATCTTGCTTGACAAGCAGCTAGTGATGAAAATCTGTTAGCATTTCCAAGGCAACCACCATAGGTAAACTGTTGACAAAGACCAGTCACTGTGTTATATCCAAACATTTGCAAGATGTTGTTACAGGGACCATTCTCCAGAGGAAGGGAACACAGGTCACCTGAAAAAGCAAAAAAACAGAAGCGAAAAAGGTAAAAAAAAAAAGCCTTACTTGTGAATTAGTCATATTTAGAAACTTCTATTATGACATCCCATGACACAACCAAGAACAGTGTGCTCTTCTTCTGATAAAGGGAATCCACATACCAAGTATGAGACCTGCTTAAGTTTTCCTTCTTGAAGTATAGTCCTAACAAGCTGCGAATAACAAACATTGACACAGTCATACACCCACGCACACACACATGCACACACACACAGTGGTACTTTACACCCTTACCAAGGACCTCACTGTTAACTAAACTCCATTGTGTTTGCTGCCTTAACCCTAACTTTAACCACTTCATTTATTTTATATATGCACACACAATCTTCACGTTAAAATCATGGTTTTCCACATAAATCGCAACTAGTGTCAAGGTCTCTCACACAAGAGCGAAAAGGTATGGGGTAATGTGTTATTGAAAGAAATGAAAATGACTCAAAGCATTTGAGTGCAAAAAGTAAAATATCACAGACTCTGCAGACTAGGTTTGCCTGTGCAGCAAAATCCCTGAATCCATTGTGGGTAACTGAGGAAGTACCCTATTGAACAGAATACTGATAACAATTGAACTAAAAGCACTAACCACCGCAATAACAATAATACTTATTAGCAGCAATTTGCCTTTAAATAAGTACCTGCTTTGCAAGTGGACATATTGAAGTGAGATAAAAATTTGCCTAATTTTAGTGGTAATGAAAAAAGAAAAAACAATTTTTAATTTAGCATTATGCACGCACATCTATTACACAATGTCTATATATAGCGAGTATAAGAAACTGGTTTGTTTTTCATAATCGCAAAAACAGTCTTGACACCATCTACCAAAAAGAGATTGCCCAGTGAGAACTGGCAACATGTACACGGAGAGGTTATGAAAATATTTTTTACAAGCTGCAGGGTCTGTGTGTTTTTTAAACCTTCACTGAATTTTGGCGTTATCAAGTCTTACTCACATCCACTTGGCAGATACATTATTTTAGACGTGAAGGTAATGGACACTGTACTGACATTTGTTGGTTTATATGGTCCTTACAGAGATGAACCCGATTTTTATGCTAAGATCAATAATTGTCTTAGCAGTTTTAACACTGACACACTCATTTGAGGTGGGGATTTTAATTTCGTATTCAATTTAGATTTTGACAAAATCGGGGGAAACCTGCGTACTAATTTCAAAGCGAGAGATAAAGTTATTTTGATCTTGTAAATATATGGAGGGAAAGGAATCCGGTGTCCAAAATTTTCTCATGGAGTTCAAATATTACTTCTGGCATTCATTTGCCAGCTGGATTTTTTCCCTATTTCCTGTACTATTGAAAATAATGTAACAGATGCTTTATTTAGTCCTGGAATCCAGTCAGACCATTCTTTTGTAAATTTGAGTTTTTCTGTTTATAATGATATACATAGCTCAGGATATTGGAAATTTAATAATTTCTCTTAATGACTGGGGTCATATCTTTAAGTGCCCCTGGGTAACTACAAGAGAAACCAAGATTCTGTTTTTTCAGTTTAAATTTTTACACAGGATCTTACCTACAAACCGACTACTTTATTTAATGGGAAAAATCAATTCAGAGTAATGTATGTTTTGTCAAAGAGAGGTTGAATCTATTGAGCATCTGTTTTGGGATGGTACATTCACTTCTACTTTCATTCTCTATGTTGAAGGGAGGCTCCTTTGTAAGCAGTTTGTGTTTTCTAAGCAAGACATTTTCTTTGGGTATCAGTACAGTCTTTGCCATCCATACAATTTCCTGATTTTGCATTCTAAGTATTATTTGTTTTCATGTAAATTACAATCAATTAAGCCAAATGTAAATAGCTTTTATTACAAGTTCAAGTTTGCTCTTCATATTGAGGAAAGTATATTTTCTAAAAGGGACGAAAATCAAAAGGTAAACTTAATTATTTAGATTTAAACGAAACTTTTTCAGTTTGTGATAGTTTATTTGACTCAGTTGATTCTTGATTCATATGAACATTTCTGTAAACACTTACTCCTTCTCTTTCATGGATAAGTTGCTTTGTATTCCTAATAAACTCTTTTGTATGTTATTTTGATGACAAACACCAAAACTAAAAAGCAAATAAAGATGGAAGAAAATAAAAAAAGAAGGTCTTGAAAATATTAATTGCTGCTTAAATTACAATACACAAATATTTTGGAGAAATACAAAAGACCTACAAAAAAGCTTCCTTTCCTGTCTGTTGTTTTAGCATTTACATGTGGTACCTCCCATCCCTTTCTGCAACTCCCAACCCTTGAAGACATCTAATATACCCAAGCAGTCCATTATAGCATTTTCAAACCAGAAAGCCAAGCCAAAAGGCATAGTGATTTCTTGACTTGACATATGTATATGTTGTAACAAACGTTCATCATCCACGTGACAAGCATGATATCCCTCACAGCAATCCTACTTGAGATATCATGTTAATAAGGTTTTGACCTTTTGACCTCTGGTGACCCCAAATGACCTTTGACCTCCACAAAAAACAATAAGGGTCATTTACTCTATATGGGCAATCCACATGCTAAGTATGAGATCCCTCTTAGTTATGCTTCTTGAGATAAAGTGCTTACAAGATTTTGACCTTTTGACCTCTGCTGACCCCAAATGACCTTTGACCTCCACCACAAACAATACGGATCATCTACTCCATATGGGCAATCCACACAGTAAGTATGGGATCCCTCGCAGCTATCCTTCTGGAGATGTCATGTTTGCAAGATTTTGACTTTTTGGCCTCTGGTGACCTCAAATGACCTTTGACCTCCACAAAAACAATAAGGATCATCTGCTCAATGTTGGCAATCCATATGCTAAGTATGAGATTTCTCACAGTTATGCTTCTTGAGATATAGTATTTACAAGATTTTGAACTTTTGACCTCTGCTGACCCAAAATGACCTTTGACCTCCACCAAAAATAATAGAGATCATCTACTCAATGTGGGCAATCAACATGCTAAGTAGGAGATCCCTCACAGTAATCCTTCTTGAGAGATAGTGTTTACAAGATTTTGACCTTTGAACTCTAGTGACCCCAAATGACCTTAGACCTCCACAAAAAACAATATGGATCATTTACTATATATGGGCAATCCACACAGTAAGTATGGGATCCTTCACAGCTATCCTTCTGGAGACATAGTGTTTACAAGATTTTGACCTGTTACCTCTGCTGACCCCAATGACCTTTGACCTTCACCAAAAACAATATGGCTCATCTTCCCAACATGGGCTATGCACATGCCAAGTATGAGATTCGTTAACGTTACACAACTTGGGACAGAGTGTTTACAAGCATTTTCTAAGGTGTTTACCATTTGACCTCTGGTGACACCAAATGACCTTTGACCTTCACCAAAAACAATAGGGATCATCTACTCAATAAGGGGTATCTACATGTAAAATATGAAATCCATTGAGTTAACCATTCTTGAGATAGAGAGTTTACAAGCCAAGCATCACATACACACATACATAAATACACACACACACACACAGCATCACCATCGCATAGATTCCTGACTACGTCAAGAAGCTTGACTTTACAATGTCCTAATCTTTCATAACACCATTCTCAAGTTCAAAATCTGAATTCTAAAAGTTCAAATTCCAAATTCAAGATTCCAAATCAAAATTCTGAGGTCTGATTTGAACCAGAATAATTTAACAAGAGATGACAGGGCTTCCATCCTTCCCACAGTGCAAGTACAATGTCATCTGTACAAGTACAAGAGCAGTGTCTGTGTTGTGAGTATGAGTACATGTCCTTTTTCATGAGTATGAGTACAAAATTTTATACTAGTCCCTATGAACAGCTTTCAAAATCTGTGATTATAGTACGAGTACAAATTAATTCTCATGAGAACGAGTACAGGCAATTGTGCAAAGCCATGAGTATGAGTACATACTTCAAGTCTGATTCTTCCTACCTTGACATCTGTCCTGGCAAGCACCAATCGTGTCAAATCTATTCGCACTGCCAAGGCAACCACTGTATGTAAAAATATCACAATTTCCAGTTGTAGGGTTGAACCTGAACCTAAGTTCTGGTTCAGAACATGGGCCAGGATCAAGAGGCTGGGTACAAATGTCAACTGCAAAGAAAGAAACAAAACATGACCGAACTGATTCAAGGATCTGTGACAGACTGCAAGTTACACCTGTTCATATCTGATCACGTTTGCAATATTACACCAAATCAAACATTTGCAGCCCTTACTTCGCTTGGAAATGTTCAAACATTCTGTCAGTTATTTCCAATCCAACTTCTTTAATACTGAAGCCACCAAAGCCACTTAATTCATGAAAACAAGACAGGTTACACAAGACAGAGGCACAAGGTATCCAACACCAGGAAACATTTTCTCTTAGCCTATAAAATTCCACATGATGATTTTCCCATGTTTGTTGGATGCTTCAAAAAAAAAATAAATAAATAATAACCTTTCACAATGACTGGGAAAATAAATTCCTGAATTCTCTGTTTGGAAATCCTACTTTTATAAACATGAAGGGCAGAGTATCAGCCTTATGGGATGTTACTTGAAGATTCAAAATTTCCATTACTGATACTAGTAATGCTGTGTTCATAGCACCCTTTTACCAGTTGTTGGCCTGTGGGCCCTCTTTTCAATCCCAGATGTGTCCAGGGCCCTGTGGGCTATGCTAATCTGACATCCACTGTGGTGCTGACACTTTAATATTAAACCATGAAATGTGATATGATACCTGCTTACACCAGACAAGAAGGCAAAGAAGGATCCACTTTTTAAAGTCTCTCAAATGACTCAATGTTTGTGTGTTACCACCTCCCCCACCCCAACCCCCACTCTTGACTGAAAGGCAAATGCTCATGTAGCTATTCTGTCCTCAGGTTCCAAACACAATCTGGTGTAAACCCTAGATGTCTGACAGTTTCCAAAAGTGTTAAATATGTATACTGTTTTAATATTACTTTTTCATGACTTTTTTTCTTTTGAGATTTGCTTTTTGCAAGTCTCTAAATAGAAATTTACAGTAAACTGTTTCCCTTGAAAGTTCCTGATGACTGGTTAACCACACTTAATTAGCTGAGACCATATATCTTTTTTCATGAAAGGAACTAGAGCACCAAGAGGTGAAGAAACTAAAACAATAGTTATCACTATTAAAGACAAATCTGTCTAAAAATGAACATTAAAATGATTCTAGAAACAAAAATTACCCCTGGCCAGCTATTGTACAGCATATAACTACCTCAATATGCAACAAAGCTAGTGGCAAAGCTGCAACAATTAACTCAAATTGTAATAAGATGCACAAGTTCTGTGTAAGCTTTCCATAATTGAACAATTACAGCAGTCTCTCCAATAAGAACAGTATATATGAAACACTTCAACCTCTAACACAAGGTCAGCTATACTTGTGCAGGATTTGCTTTAATGCAAGAGGCAGCACTGAAATAACAATCACAACAGTTGACTTAAACTTAATCTAAACACCCTCACAAAAGGCTCTTCTCATCTGTTGCTAATTTTAATAGATTTGCAGAAGAAGGATTGCAATTACAAATCAAAGTATCCCGAAAAATGAGTGCAAATGTGTGGGTCTGAAAGAAATTGGTTAAAACAGTCCCAAGCTAATGTTTGATCTAAAGTAGGGGATACGGTTTG
>WURT03000362.1:0-36564 GCA_009936505.3 Holothuria glaberrima
ATATATGTATATATGAAACCATAATAACGGGAAAGTGCTCGACCAAATTGGAGCAGGGATAAACAGAAAAATTTCAAGTTATATTGACACATCCTCACCCTTTACAATATCAATGCTGCATTGATATTCAATGTCTTGCTTTCTCTGGGGCTGCAAAGAGTCACGGTTTACTAATTACTGAACAGTGAGAGCACTAAAACGTCACGGGCTCGTACATAGCATGCCCTTCAAACGATGCTCCCCGTTCCAGAATGCGTCAAGATTATGCTCCCGTGCTCCACGGAGTCGCTCCTCTTACCCATGGTGCTTCCTTGCTCCTTTGTATGCCCTCTTCTAGTCCGAGGGGTGCTCCCCTGCTTGACGGTGGGCTCAGTCTGCTCTGGGTGGTGCTCCTCCTGCCCAGAGCGATGCTCTCCCTGCTCTAGGCGTGCTCCTTCTACTAGGAACGACGCTCCCCTGTTTCAGGGTGTGCTCCCTCTGCCCCAGTCATGCTCCTCCGATCCACTGCTTCAAGGTATGGTTGTGTGATTAGTTTACGAAGCATGTGTACCACACTGTGCTCCCCTGCTCCGAGAGAGGCAGAGTTTACACTAGCTTTTAGTTGATTGCTAATGGTGCACGGGTAAAATGTATAATATGAAGTTGATATACTCAATATATTAAAAGCAATAGGCATCGGTTCGCTGTCCCTTTATATTTCCTTTACAGTCTAGCTCTCGAATTTGGTCAGGAGACAAATAGGAAGGCCTTACTCAAAAGCAGTGTTATCCACTAGTCGTTTTGTCCGGACGGCGCGCCCGGATAAAATCTGAGGACCGAGCGTCAGCGTCCGGTAGTTGCCGCCCGCACAAAAACCTTGACCGCCCGGACAAATAAATAATGCTTTTACTGCTTTTGGAAACGTTTGCAAAGAGAATTAAACACTTTCGGTTTCCCCAGAAGTTAAGTATTTTATTGAAGAAATACAGTCATAAATCATGATTTTGACCTCCGGTTTTCTCATACAGGCTACTATGGCTTATACAGCTTTGATACTACTAGCACGAGTAGGCTTGTGGCACTTGCGATCGATAACTCAACGACTTCCATGTTTGCGGTCTTTACACAGGGCTCGCTGCAGCATCGCAAAAAAATTGCTAACGCCGACGTCATAAATAGCCTTGATACCCTCGTAGTTTGCCGTCGGTACTGTGTCACAAAATTCCACTTTACTAAATCTACTAAAACTTACTAATGCTAGCAAAGTTAAAAAAAAAATTGGGAAGATTTGTTGAGAGACTATTACCATGCAACCGCAGAAATATGTTTGCCAACTACAGGGACAAGGTGTACCAGAGTGGTGTAATAAAAAGATTGCTACCAGTATCACCTCTATCAGAATTTTGAAAAGGCTCTGACATGTAGTCTTAATCACTTCCAAATCCAAATTTCGTTAGACATGAATAAACATGGTAATGGTATACGTAGTCTAACAATTTACTGTTCACTTACTTCACGCAGTGTGGTTCTGAATTACCCAAAGGACTGAGTAAAAAATTCACTAAAGCAAGCAAGATGAAAAAAAAAAACTTCCTTAAAATAGAATTCTTGGTGATATATTCAATTCAAATTTATCACCAAATAAAGCACAATTTTTCATCTAGCCTACCTCACGAGAGCAAAACTTTTCCAGAGGGGAGGGGAAACCCCTCCATGTAGACCTCTCCCGCTGGACGGCGATTAGTCTCATCTGCCAGATCAGATACAAGCTCCCGGACAAAATTTTGACCTGTGGAAAACACTGAAAAGGATATTCAAAGCCTGTTTTGCTTTGCCTTAAACAATACAAACGTAAACTCAGTTTCTCTGTTATAAGGTACAAATTTATAGTGCAGTAGGTGTCGATGGAAGTTTAACTTCTTTATTTGGAAGCAGAATAAACAAGATTTGCACGTCAACCGTAATGAATGCATACCTTCAAAACACTGGTATAATGGAACGAAGACAAGTATGTGATTGTCATAATTTTGAGAGAGTGCCGCCATCCGTAAAATTTTTTTCTTCCAACAGAGAGCCTGCTTGAAGCAGGGAGGTGTTACTTGACAAAGTAACACCTCCCTGCTTAAAGTTTGTTGAGTTCATAGAATTTCTGTACATTGCTTTTGACTGAGACACTTTATATTTTGTATGTGCTCTTCTGGAGAGAGTCGCTTATCCTTCAAATTACATACAAGCTATATATATTCTCGGTTTATACTTCAAAGTGTTCACTCGCTGTAAAGTAAGAATCGGCCTTAAGGGTTCAGACTTCAGTTTAACCCCATAAAGCTATGAAAGATGAACACTGATCATCTCTGAGCAATATCCGTGATTGGCCTGTAAAACCAAGGGAGACCATATGGTACTTACAGCTTCATAACGCGTGAAAATATGGCAGTGTAAACCGGCGCTTCAAAACTCTAAACTGATGATTGCGGGTTGATGATCTAAACTGGTAATTTGCGGATTGCCAAGATAAAAAGGCGGAAGGCAGAAAAGTTGTGGAAGTGTACTCGCTCCCAGGAACATCGTGGTTCACTCCGCAAAGCAAAAATAGAAGTAAATAGCCTTGTCGCTTCCCTTAAGCTCTCCTACTATAGAAATAGGATTGACGGAAGTAATTCAAATAAAACTCTGTTTTCTGTTGTCGGTGAGCTTATCCATACAAAAGCTGAACCCGCCCTACCAGAGTGTGATTCGAATTTAGAACTCGCTTCACGTTTTGCTGATTTTTTCAGTACAAAAGTTCTCAATACAAGGCTTGGATTTCATACGTAGACTGATCAGGAAATTGTGCCACATGTGGAATGTGATAATTTAATTTCATCTCTTAAAGAGTTTAAACCAACTTGTGTTGATGAAGTGCTTGCAGCTATTTTTTGTTGCTCAAATTCCGCATGTGGCTTGGACTCAATTCCAACTTCCCTTCTAAAGGTATCATGTGATATTCAATTAGCCCCAGTCATTACTGAAATTGTCAATTCTTCATTCGCTAGAAGCTTGTTTCCATCTAGTCTGAAGACAGTGATTGTAAAACCACTTTTGAAGAAAGCCTCACTGGATAAGGAAAATATGAGCAACTAACGACCGGTCTCTAACTTACCGTTCTTTTCAAAGGTTATTGAAAAAATAGCTACATCTCGCTTAAATGACCACCTGACGGAAAATAATCTTCATGAAAAAAATGCAATCTGCCTATAAAAGATATCATAGCACTGAAACTGCTTTATTGAATGTGCATTCTGATATCTTCCAAGCTATTGATTGAAAAATGGTGTCATCCTTGTATCACTAGACCTTAGCGCAGCCTTTGACACAATCGATCATAATATTCTTATTCAACGTCTGAATAGCTTTGGAATAAATGGCGCTGCCCTCCGGATTGGTTTCGTTCGTATATGGTATCCAGATCACAACGTGTCATCATACGGAATGAATTGTCAAAAATCTCCATACTTCCTTTTGGTGTTCCACAAGGGTCTGTTCTTGAACCCATCTTATTTATCCTATACACAAAGCCTCTGGCCAATATTTGTAGGAAACATGGAATAAATGTGCATTTGTATGCGGACGACACTCAACTTTATCTACCTTACAACATCGCAGATCCTGAAGATGCTAAGCGTGCTGCCAGTCAAATGGACTCGTTGTGTCTTTTGGATATAAAGGAGTGGATGGCAGATAACAA
The DNA here is from genome assembly GCA_009936505.3 of Holothuria glaberrima. NCBI lineage: Eukaryota > Metazoa > Echinodermata > Holothuroidea > Aspidochirotida > Holothuriidae > Holothuria > Holothuria glaberrima. The sequence goes on from WURT03000362.1 coordinate 3,707, forward strand.
ACTAAAGTTAAATGAAGATAAGACTGAAGTATTGAACATTACATCTTGTTACTAAAACATAGTAATTTGGTTCAGTCTGTTAATGTTGGTGACACTAATGTCCCAACATCTCCATATGCACGCAATATGGGTGTTGTATTTGACAGTACCCTTTCCATGGAACGACATATTAATACCGTCTGTAAAACGTCCTACTTTCATTTAAAGAATATCAGGGCTATTCGTAATGTGCTTACCCAAACAGAAACTGAAAAACTTGTGCACGCCTTTGTTACTTCTAGGTTGGACTTAAATAATTCTTTATTCTACGGTATTTCTCAGTCTTTATTAGGCCCCCTCCAACGTGTGCAGAATATGGCAGCCAGATTAATTACTGGTGCCCTTAAATATCATCATATAACCCCCATATTACAAGATCTGCACTGGTTACCTATTTCTTATCGTATAAAATACAAGATTTTATTGGTTGCTTATAAGGCTTTAAATGGTCTAGCCCCTGAATACATTAATGACTTGGTTATTCTCTACAAACCCGTCCGTACCTTTCGCTCGTCTGGTGACAACCTGCTTCGGGCCCCAATACAAAACTAAAGCTGATGACCGTGCCTTCTTTGGTGCTGCCCCATCACTGTGGAACACACTCCCAGTTCATATCAGACATGCCCCCAATTTAACATCGTTTAAATCTAAGCTTAAATCGTACTTGTTTCGTGAGGTTTTTCCAGTGTAAAGCGCCGCCGAACATATCTTATGATGGCGGCGCTATATTAAGTCATTTGTTATTTGTTATTTGTTATCTAAACTTGTCAATTAGAATCAGGCAAACACAGGCTGATTTCGTGATACTTGAAAATCGTAAATTTAGCATCAGTGTGATAGAAATGGAACCATAGAAATTGTGAAGTATTTCAACTTCTATGAAATAAACTTAATGAATGGGTGGGAGCTTCTACCTGCAACGTGGGGATGGGCTAAATGACTGCTCGGTAATACTGAAACTTAAAGGGCAATTCTCGTCATCTCAGACAGTTCCAGTCCCAACTAAGCAACTTGTAGCTCTTCCCGTAACTGCATAAAGTTCCTCCTTGTGCAAACACAAATGTTGTTATAGCTAATTAAGCCCATGTCCAAACACTCTCTGCATTATGTAGAATGTGAGCTACTCTTCATGTTTTGAGTTTTCTAACTTTGATGTCAATCAAAGAGTAGTCACCAACTGAGAAGTTTGTTATACCCCCACACAAAAATGTATTTTGTGGTTATGAATGTCTGTCTTTAACTATGAGTCGTTACAAGTTGAACCCATGTTTTAATACTTCATGATTTAATGAGCGCCACCCTAACCCCACCCCCCTTCCGTGATAATTTCTTTACTGGATATGGTTAAATTGTTCACAGTTTTGCCAAACAGTAGGGTTGGTATCAGGGCTAGATTTACCTTTTCGGGCCCTGGACATACACTAATGTGGTGGCCCCTTCGACCATAATTCTCCACAAGATTAAAGTGGCGCAAGTCAAGAAATGAGGGTAAAGGATGTGGTCACTTCATCCGCTCCATTCGAAATGAACTCCATAGGTTTCCATCTTACAAACATGTCAGCCTACAAAACGAGAATGAGCACAGATGATCTCCACAAACTACCCAAAAATACAGTAATATACTTTTGTGGAAGCCCTCTTTTTGTGGTAGCCCTGGGCACGTGCCCCGCTGGCCCATGCTTAAACCTGGCCCTGATTGGTATTTCGAACAGCATCCCTTTAATTGACGCTTCTGCTTGGCTGGATATTAGCTGTGCAGTAGGCCTAACCTATAGGTGCATGTTTCTTCTGCTGTCAATCTCGGAAATAGATGGAACAAAAGCGATTGCACTAAGACTGTACTTTTGAACTAAAATAACATCCTTGGAAGAATATCGATCGCATCGTCAGTGCTAGGCAAACGAGACAAAAACACATCATCTCCAGACTAAAAATAGTTTTGAACAGGCTGGGCTTTTGAAGGTCATTTATTTCCCCATAAATGTCTGACTGTAAGCTATACCATCGCCTTACCTATACACACAGAAATTTTCCTATTACTTTAATCCAATGTTTTGTATTTCAAATCGCGATCTATTCCTGTATTGCCTTGTTTTTCAAAAATTCTCGACTCAGTTCATGTTGAACCTTTATACAGTTTCTTGATAAGATATGCAACTTTCCCTCATTTTGAATTTGCTTTCCTGCCTGGGCGTTCAACGTCATTTAACTTTACTGATATATAGACTGAAACACTTGAAAGAAACGATTCCTTCCCTGATCTCTCCAGGGCGCTGCCACTGCTTAGAGCTGCCACTAGCAGCTCCCTGCCTCCATCACGAAATTTTGCCTTCTATGGCATTCGGTATGATACACTGAAACTGATTCAGAAGCTGTTTGTGATGGACAGAAGTTTGTCGTAATTCCTAATATAAATACAGGATGCCTCCCCATTGACTTTGCTGTTCCACACTATTCATTCTTGGACCTCTTCCTTCTATTATCGATTGTGAAAGGCAAGTGATAAACGCAAATTTCTCCTGTTCTAATATGATACTACCCTTACCCTAATATGATACTGTAACGCTCTGATACACACTTTACTTTTTTCTTTATATTGAATGTCGAAGGGCGAAAACTAGAACACTCTGCTCCCCGAAGGAGTGATGTCCCCGGAACGGACACTGAGGCTGAACTCACCAATCCCTCCGTCCTCAGAACTCTATTTCATCGGTCAGTCATGCGTGGCGCCATTAAATAAATGGTTCTGTGTAAGTCAATTATTAAATTATAACAACCCTAAACTGCATGGAATCTGTTTACTCCTTATAAAAGACTGTCCAAGCCCTCTATACGTAGTGTGCATTGATATGGGACTGAGGTTCCCATTAGTGATGACAAGTTTGGGGGGTTTAATAGACAGGCATTTTACTTAAAGCGATCAAATCCAGAGTATAACCCAAAGAAATTCAAAGAACGTTAGAATAATTGCACTACGTCCTTATTGTCTTCATATTGGACACTTTTTACTTTATATAATACACTTATTAATCTATATTAATCTTATTGTGCCGCTCTGCTCTGTGGTAAGATGTGATCCTCCAGAAGCAATCCGTTTGACTGATTCATACTTACGAGCCGTTCCAAGCAACTCGCCGTTCTTTCTTGCTATAAACTGAACATTCTAAACGATGATTATTATTAGCAAATTGGCACTTAATTTTTAGTTTTTGATGAAGAATATCCTTCCAAATAATTTTAAAAATACTGTTTACAATAGATATGAGCCTCAACCACATCGCACACCAGGGCCGCCGGAACTAGGAGCCGGGGGGGGGGGCGACTGGATCGGCTCAAGCACAATCACAAATTACCTTAAAAATGCCAAAAGCCAGGATTGTTGCAGCCTTACAATCCTTTCGATGACCCCGTTCACACATTCCAGGAACAATTGCGTCATAACAGTCAGGTGACATTTTGGGGCATTTTCTTCAAATTCCATTTATGCCGAATTGCACAGGTTTTAATTGTGTGTGAAATGATATTTATGCCGTACTTTATCCAATCTTGCAATACACAAAAGTTATTTTGGCCGTGTCATTCCCACTTTAAATTAAGTATTTGCTTGTTTGAGAAGGGGCAATGGAACTTTTTTTGGGTTCCACCCAGTTATTTTCAGTTTGGGCATATAACTCTTTGTTTATTAATTAAATGCATTATGATAAGAAAATAACTAGAAGTAATATTGACAAAATCTAAAAACTAAAAAATCTGATCGTTTGAACCTTGATTTAGCAGATTAACCAAGGTGATAAATTTAAGTGCTTTCACAAACATCATAGAGGACATTACGGGGTACAAAAAGATTTTCAATCTACGAATCCATTGTGTGTGTTGTCGTTACATACCTATATATTCATTGATACGGAACAGATAGTGAGTTTGTAGCTTCACAATCTTGATATTTAATACCTGCAATTAATAGATTTATATTTAGGGGATAAATGCGAGGGTGCCCGGCCTCAAATGTGAATTGAGACCGACGATGACGTCATCACAGAGGCTGAGCAGATCGCTAAATTTTTTCCCACTTCGATGTGTCCATTTCGAATTTTCAGGAATTTTGAAAATTGTTTCAAAATAATGGTTAGGGTTAAATTATAGGTTAGGGTTACGTGTCCTAGAGATATTTGGCATGTTCTTTCATATCCGGCGTCAGAATTACAAAAATATGAGGAGAAATTGTCATTTGGCGGAAATGACGTAGCTTTGACGTAGCAGAAGCTGATTGGTCCATTACTATAATTTGTCCATATCGAAGTGGGAAAAAAATTTCGCGAGCGGACCGAGGCGATAGCCGAGGTCCGCTGCTTTTGTGATGACGCCATCGGAGGTCTCAAATCACATTTAAGACCGGGCACCCTGCTTTTATCCCCATACATAAACACTTTCAGAAATACGCCGAAAAAAGACAACAAAAAGTAAGTTTTCAGACAAAATTTCAAAGATCAACTTTAATTCTCCCTACTATTTTTGGTCCTATTATGACGTAATGACTAGCATGAACTATAGCCATCGATGACAGACGAATATTACAGATCGCGACCGATAGTCGAACTACATCGATTTGCTAGGCAGATTTTGTATAATTTTTGAGAATGTTATAACACAAGCTGACGTTCAAGTTATTCCTAAAAAGGAGGACAATACAAATATCATACATTGTTTTAGAGATGAGGCTGTGTATTAAAACGAAGGAAACTAACTTCTCGCTAGCTATTGCTTTACAAGTTCTAACGTTACGCTACGAAAGGTTCACATTTACATAGCCTATAGTTCTCACATACACTTTGTTCCCTGAACTAAGCCTAGGCAATGGCTGTAAAAATCTTTTTCACGCAAAAGATCCCTGAGGGATCCTGCGCCTGAGTGCGTTGCTGCAGTGAATGTTACTACGTACGCGTATGCGCGTGTATGAACGTAACCATAGCTATGGACTATGCCAGAGTTGAATAGCAATGCATGCTATGTAGCACACAATAGGGTGAACGTCCTAGTAACAAGATTTAAGCAGTTTGACAGAACGTCTAAAAAACAAAAGAGCATTACTTGTGAAAATCCCAATTTTTGGACACTGTGTGCACGTATTCTTAGCAAGAAGGATCTAAAGTCGACCCATAGAGGTCAATAACCTAGGAGTATTTGTGAATTTTGAGAAGATCGAGACCAGCAAATTATTTTGACCATGCAGTACCCCAATTTTGTGAACAGGGATGTTGCTGATCTAGTATGGGAAGCCACAAAGCGACCCCATATACTAGGTCGGGAGACTGCGGACTAACATGTACAGTGCTGTTCGGTTAAAGTGTACTTACTGCAGTACTGTGCATGGCAAGTGTAGCATGCATCTACTGCCGACATTTGACAGCAAGCTAATGCAAAATTTTGCGTTCAAGACCCGGGACAGAGACGGTGATTTAACCCGTCTTTAGCATCTTTGGAGGAGAATAATAGTGGTGGTAATTTTGAAAACTCAAGTGTAGATTATGCAGGCCTAACGCTAACTTAGGCCTAGCTTAAACTAGGTTATGCAACGTTAGTTCCAAAGTAGCCCGTAGCAATGAACACCGAGCTAGCTAGCTGTTCACAGTGTTATGATGTTTTATTGTTGTTACTGTGGAATTGGTTCAAACATAAGACATGGTGCTGTCAGTACAACTTGTGTTTACCGTTGCTATGCGCATGACATAGTTAATATATGCTGGCCATCCTACGGTCCAAATCACTTTATATGATGGCACAACCTAATATGGCCACTCTAAGAAAGTTTTCATTTTTGCAAAACAAAACAAAAAGAATGTGAACCTGTTTGTACCTGCAAATCTTTCGGCAGACTTGATCTCCTGTGCGAGCTATAAATCTTTACCACAGAACTTTTCTACCGAGAGATACCCGTACAACAAGTTCAGTTTTCAGGATAAGCCTAAGGCGCGGGTCACACTACAGCGATTTCGGATCGGATTACATTCCGATGTTTTTGAGTTTTAGTGAGAATCTTCTCCATCTCTGGTCGGAAGTAACCAAAAATTTGCGTCTCTGTGTAAATTTATGATTTGTATCACATGACTATATGAAAAAGAAATGTATACTAATTTTTTCATGACGTCACATCGGCGGACAGCTTTCATCGGACACGCGTAGTCCGATAAAAGCATTCTGTCGATGTGACGTCACGAAATAATAAGTATATATTTCTTTTTCATAGTCATGTGATACAAATCATATATTTACACAGAGTTACAAATTTTTGGTTCTTTCCGACCAGAGATGGAAAAGATTTTAACTACTAACTCAAAAAATCGGACCGTAATCCGATCCGAAATCGTTGTAGTGTGACCCGCGCTTAAGATTGTAACGAACCTAATAAGGCCTACGGGCGCTGTTTGCAGTTTTTGTACAGAGCCGCATATTTAGATACAGCTCTGTTTTTGTACAGAGCTAAATGTACAGGCTCAGTGTAGGCAGTTTGCGCGTTAAATTTGAGGCAGCATTTCCTTGCGTGTGCGTGCTTGAAACATATAACAGGTTCACGCGCATTTGCAAGAGAGACTGCGGTGCGCGTACTGTATCGAAAATTGACGCACTGATTGTGACAGCGGCTACAGACGCGCGTTGTTGGTTGGATCGATGAACGAGATTTGAACGTGGCCTTATTGGGTCATGTCACTACCCCAACTTAAGTAGGAGAGTGAAATACCTGTAACAGGCAGACTGTGAATAAAATTTAAGAGCCCTGCCAGTATCTGAGAAGAAGAACACAGTTTCGTGAGCTGTCATTTGTGGGATGCCCCATTACTGCATATTATGCTTTCGAATGGTTACAGTTCCAGGGATGTTAAGCCTATAGGCATAGCACAGTGTTAATACTAGTTTACAGTCCCTGGTTTAAGGCATTATGGAAACTTGCGTAGTGCTAGCTAGATAGGTTGTTCTAACTCATAGTCAATTACTTACTTTTATGGTTTATGTTGCTCTGGTAACCCATCATGGACAAAGCACCTAGTGCACAGTGCACTGGTAACAGTGATGTCACCTTAAAGTAATTCTCCAAAATGTTGAAGTCCAGTCTCGAATGCCATTTGAAACTGGTCTCAAATAGTTTTCAGCCAATCAAAATGCAGGAAATCAATAAAAGTGTTTATGAATTCTCCTTTTATTTGTTTACACCCATACCTACAGTCGCCCACCTTCATTTAGAAGAATCAGTTGTTCGTTCGAATCTTCTCTTATTTCACTTACAAGCAACTTTCATTACGTGACTGAACATAAAGATTTCACATTAGAGGTAAACCAACGAACCCTCTGTCATTTTTTATCAGCTCAGTAGTTAAACGTTGTTACATGATTAAAAAGAATATGATGTTAAGGTATTTTTAATTCAATGGGGATGACTGAATTTCCCCTTAAGCAGTTACGTTGTTAAATGCTTTATCCAGGGAACAGTCGCACTTTCATTCAAAAGTTCTACTTCTCTCCCTCTGATTTCCTTCAAATTGTGTTTCCAGACATCACGAAATATGCTGAATCTTTGAACGTGCGGACAATGATCAGATGAGGAGGGTTCAATTATATAAAGTCTACACAAGAGAATAAAATCCACTACTTCACTTGGATTCATTTGAACATCACGTATAAAAAGAAATCGACTTTAGTAAGTCAAACGACAGCAAGTAACTCACAAGTGATATAAGGATATAGAGGCTAAAAAAAAATATGTGAGCAAGGGAAATCATTTTAATTTCTTGACAAATTCATATGTCAATTGATTTGACAAGCTTGGTAGCTGTTGACTGTGAATTCTAAAAGCAAACCAAACCGTGTTCGTTGGCTATTTGAAGTAGAAACTGTCGGTGAAATGTGAACTTGGTTCTCTAAGAATTTAATTGAAAGCCGACACCGTCACATCAAAATTTGTCCATGGCGGTGTAAGCAATCAGGCGGAGACCTGACCTAATGAAATTTTTTGAGGTCACATTTATGGGGGTGACCCCGTTTTAATGTCCTAAATATAGCAACTTAGCTGAATAGTCTTTATGGCTCTTTTGAAAAGCGCCAGAAATTGTTGACGTCAAAAGGAAGACGTGATATTGAAGGGTTAAATTCACTCATCTAAAATGACAGAGGATTGTCGTGAGCTCATCCTAGCCAGGCTGTTCTTAGTTCTCCGTAGTTCTCCGTCCCTTAACTAGTTGCCAAAATTAAGGTAGTTTCACCAGATGGGTTTGACTTTGGATTACGCCGTCTTCTACTGACCAAAAAGGTCAGTAGGCTATTAACTGTGCCAAAAGTTCCTTGCCCAACCTCCCTCTCAATTGAACTCTGCAAAGTTCATCTATTAACTGATTGTTCCGTATTAAAATTAACGCCTGATTTTAAAACATAGGTTTATACTCAGTTGCTAAAGTCAAAGCCTCACGGGATATTTTCCAAGGAATATGAGCGGTCCTTGCCCTACCCAGCGCAGCGGACTCTGTTTGTTAGGGATATGAATGAACAATGAATACCCCGTACATCCTGCTACGTAAGCATACCTTGCCCGAGAAAAGATGGGACAAACCTTTAGAAAATTGCCGGGGGTTTTCCAAAATTGCGCGTAAAATATTTGTTTTGCTGCAACTCAGGGGATCCCTACCTCTTACGCCTAAGGTTAAACAGTGATCACATAACGCAAAAAATGTCACGTACTCTACATTTGTTACAGATGTGTAATGGTGTAGCCCCCCACACGGGTGCGGGACAGGGATTTTGACAACCATCATTAGTTTTCAAACCTTTAAGCGACCTACTTGATCTTCCCCACCCCGATCTGTAACCTTGGTCGACGGTCACGAATATCTCATAGTCTGATATACAAATTTGTCAACAAATTAATGGTACCTGAGCTTGAAACGTTTGCTCTTTTGTAATATGGTATAGAAAATTAAGTTCGGGGGTTTGGACATGAGAAGTAAAGGAACTTTCCGCAAATAATATTTCGAAGGACATTTAAAGACTTTCCATGCATATTTGTTTACGTTGGGCTTATATTTTATCTTATTATAGGCATTAGGCTCTCCATAGTGAAAAGGGGGTTACCATATTAATTGATCTGTATAAAGCTTTCTCCTCCCCGCCGTTACCGTATAGTATGCAAATATGTTCTTATCCACCCTAAGCTTGAGGAACTACTTTTAATTAGAAGGGGATGATAACATTTATCCAAAATAAAGTATTTTCGCCGAAATCTTAACGCAAAAATGTACAAGTTTGCCTTGATATAGCAAATATTTTGTCCAAATAGGGCCCTTTGCATCCCTCGTAGGCGTACGTTAGCCACTAGATTGTATTTCAAATGATACTGGATGTAATATATTGTCAGTCAATGCAAATGTTGTCTACCTGTTTGTATTATACAGGCAGGAACCGTGAGATGTAGATATAATTGTGTACTGGCTGAATTAGGAGCAGAAATACATTAACACCGAGAACATACTAACCAGCGTTGCCTTCCAACAAAATAAAACGTAAGTATTACATCATTTTCAAACCCAACGAGACACCGCAAATCTTAAACACATCTTTATTAAGGGACATGACTTTCTTAAGACGAATTATCGTTGTACCATCAGCAAGAAAACACATGCACAACTTTGACCTCAAAAGATCAAATGAAAGTCTTAATTACTTTGTGTCAAGTAGTTTACTTGCTCAGACGATGGCGCGAAGACCCCCCGAGAAAAAGTGTGTCAGTACCGCTGGGCAACAGTAATTTCTTTATAAGACCTTTGTTCAAAGCCTCAGCACGATTAAACAACCTAATTAATATTCGTTTCTATTAAGCCCTTTCTGTAACCCGTTTGAAGCAGGCAGCAACGCGGGTTCCTCACATTCTCCGCGTTTTTGGTGTCAACTGAGGAGGTTGACGCGTTAGATAATAACGTTACACTACAAAAATAAATCTTTCAATTAAAAGTAGACCCGATTGAGATGTAATGTATCTAATTGTTTGTTGTAAAGAGGTCACGAACCAGTAAATATATTTATGGTATAAGAATTAACTGATTATCCCCATACGATATTGTCAGTTGGTTTAGTATCCACGATAGTGTAGCCGATGGATTGTTCCGGTCTGTCATGACTTTGACAACAAGGGTGCATGTAAAAAAAAATTTCTAAGTTATTAATTTTTTTCAGTTTTCAAGACTTTACCAAGGCATGGTTTTTTTTGTAATAAAACGATTACATGAAGTTCGCAGTCACAAAATGTACCACTATTTTGAGATTTCCTAAAACAGGAGAAATGTTCACAGTCTGAATGTTTTGAAAGTTTTAGTTTTACAAAAACAGAAAAGAAAAGTAAAGTTTCGCCCATACTTCATGATATTGAATAGTCAAACCTTTTTCTAAGGTTGAGGAACTACCTTTAAGGAAAGGGAGACAATCAAACCATACAAACATATAACTTACCTCTCATTTGAACGTTCTCAAAATGCAACGACATGTTGCTCTAAGAATTTGGTTTTATTTAACAGATCCCTCTCACAATTATCTTATTCATCATTGAATTGCCAAACCTATTTCTTAAAGGCCACAACTGATCCCCTTATTGGAGGTCTACACCAAAACTGCTTGCATCTGTGGACACTATAAATACAAATCGTTTACCAGATCGTTTGAGTACTAAACAAGTTAATTGATGGCTTTCATGTCTGCAAAGGGGCTTTCAAATCTTCCCTCCTCTGCCTCATGTAAGTCAATACGTTTACTACTTAGCATCTAGGACAAAATCGGCAACCTATAAATTTTGACTCGTCAGTAAATAAGCGAGACCCTACAAACCAGATTACAGTGGTTATAAAAAGCAAGGTAATAATCCCAGCATGTCCCCATGAGGTTGCTTTTTATCCTGCTTACCTTTTTTTATTCATAACCAACAGGAGAGATCACAGATGTTTAGTCTTCCGATATGTGTAAATGCAAGACTACGACTTTTAATATCTACGGTCACTTGCACACTCATTTTTCTCGGTAATTATTTTAAATTACAGAAGGAACCTTTACGACGTAAGTCTACTATCGTGACGGTCGGAATAAGAACTTTTGCTAGAAACTAGGGCTTTATGACGAGCGGAAGACCTATCCAAAGGTGCTCAAGGCTCGAATTCAGACAGGCCCGTAGCCAGCCTGAGACAAAGTACCAAAGTGGGCAAAAAAGGGTTTTTCAGGGGGCGAGCAATGCAGGGAAGATGTATTAAGGTGAAAGTAATTTTGGTTCTGAAAACTTTTCTTTACGGGCAAAAGCATTTCTATGTGGGGGCCGCCCTGACCAGTGGTCCCCTTGGCTACGGGCCTGCATTCAACTCGGATGATTGTGCCGCGATCACGGTTGATTTCTCACAATATCTTTTTTATCAATGTTCTAAACTAAAAAAGGCAACAAATTCCTATAACACTACTTTATTTAAGGTGACGTTGGGGGAAAGTTTAAACGGCGTGTGTTCCGGCTGCAACACTCTCCTGGTTAGTAGTTTTAGGCTGGGGCCATTTCCACCATGTAGCCTTCCATTGGGGATTTTTCGGTGGCCATAAATTATTTAAAAATGAACGAAATCCAGTTTAATGTTCCATAATATATTAAAATTGAACAGTTGTAGTACTCAAAGAAACGAGATAAGAGAAAACAAGTTTACATACCCATCTGCTCAACCAGTCATCGTAACCTACTTCTGACTTCCAGTCCCATTAACTGATATTTGGCAAACAAGTTTTCACAACTGGACTGAATATATCATTTCCCTACATGAAATGTATTGGGAAATGAGATATTGCACTTCACTAAACATCAGAAATGTGGAGCTGTGTGTGAGGGTGTGTGTGGGTGTATGTGTGTGAACTAAAGTATGTGGCGAACTCCTAATCGTAAGTCCGATGAAGTTCAACCGTAGTTGGTAGACACCTGACAATGGGAACTCGTGCAAGCGTAACAATTGGCGTCGTAGGTCAAAGGTCAGGTCAAAGATTAAATTTGCCTGAATTTTGCGAAAAAGTGAGTCGCGAACTCGTCCTTAAGAGTAAGTCCGATTATGTTCAAACTTGGTTGGTAGATACCTGACCGTAGAAACTCGTGTATGAGTATTTGATGACTGGTCAAAGGTCAACTTTACTAGAAAATGGGTATTTGCCATTATTTGCCTGATGACGGAAAAAGGATGATGCATATGGGGTTAAAATTACTACAGCGTTCATATAGCTTTATCATCTTTGCTATTAAGGTTAAAATATGTAAAGAGGTCTTCTATCACAAAAATGTCTGCAAACCTAGAAAAAGTGAGGCTGTCTCAACTTCAGTAGAAAGCTCTTGTGACATTTTCGTTAGGTTCAACACTACAAAATTGAAAATAATCCTCTTAGTTGAATTACAAATTAGTGTTTGCACAATGATGTCCCCCGTACTTTCTCAGGGGGCGGGGATTGCATTAGTTATTTAAGCTAACCCCTACTACCTTGAAACTCTCTGGTAGAAGTCGCGTAACGATTTTATTCTGAATATTACCCACACCACAAAAGACTGAATAGATATTTACACACGTACTTTCAAATACTATCATAGATAAAAAAAAATACCCCTGAAATTATTGCAAGCAGGTGTCGTTTCTTTACTTTGGGAGGGGGATCTCATCATGGTATGAATTGTGAAAGGATGGAAGAGTATTTTCGGGTAAATGTTGGCCTTTTCGGGCAAATATGCACTACATTTAAGGGAAACAGTGTTTCAGCCAGCTAATCAGAAGCAGTCCCGGATGCTTACTGTTAAGCGACTTATCCTTACCGACGATGCATCAATTCTTTATGACAAAGGGCAGACTGCACGTGACGACTGCAGCCATGAGCGATTTTGAAAGGCTTTCTCAAAAAATTGTAGAGATGACAAGCCACTCCATACCGAAATGAAGTCACTTTTCCAACACACCAGTTATAACATAAGAAATAAGATAACCACTGCAAAATTCAGGATCATGCCTTTTAAAAATTTCTTTCGTTTATAGGGTCTCCACTTTTTCTCAAGGTGGTCCTCCACGTAACTTACTCTAATTATTTTATGTACTTTCGATGTATAACCTGTAATTATATTTAAATTTGTGTAACTCTTTACTCGTTTTTACATTCTATTTATAATTATTTGATCTCATATTTTTATACTGGATTTCAATAAACTTAATGAGCGACCAATGTATAACGGTCATTACAATTTTAGACGAATTACCTTATCCAACGTTAACTACAGTCAAACTGTAACTGTTTGACGGTAGGGCAACATAATTTCCAGCTGAAGTAGTTGTATATTAAATTACAATAAAATTATGTTAATGCTGAAATTTATATTTACAAAGATTATTTTGTCTGCCTCGTTATGGGTAGTGTTGACTCCAAGGGTATGTCGATAGAGAAAAGTTAATGTTGACAACCTCTGACTGAATACACTGTTGTCTTCCATCAGTCAGTCTGCACAAAACCAAAGAAATAGTATTTGTTACAATTTCGTCAATTGAGTAGCCCACTTGAAGTAAAATCAAACGTTTTCTTAAGAAAGTGGCGTCCTATCTCTTTTCTATGGAATCGGTCACTCATCTGTACTGCATGTGCCTTCTTCTTTGTAACATTATTGATAAAATGGATTGTACACTGAACAGTTTAAGTCCTTATCAAACAATTTTTTGGATTCCAGTGTTCAAAGGAACTGGTTTAGCCATTATTACCACTTTAGGTGGGCCGTGTTAGAAACAAAATACTAATTCTCGCAATTACTGCACATGTATTTTTACCCAAATACTCTCAGTGAAGAATTGACGAGAAAAATGATTTACTACTAATGTCGAACAAATATTTGAAAGAAGAGTTAATAAAATTCAGTCACATTTCTTTGGGTTTTCATTATTAGAACTCTCCTACCAGCATGATATCTACATAAAAATGAATCTACTTCTCGCAAGTTTCGGAGCTTAGCCCCGATTTAGCAACGACTCCGTAAAAACTCACCAACTAACTTAGTCTGCAAAGTTTGTTACCTAATAATGACCCTGGTTTCAATCAATACACGTATACTATATATAAGCATCGTGACCATTAAGTGTAATTATTTGTTTCGGCTAGACTAAACGTTTGGAATCAGATGCGTGGTAAAGAGATTAAAGCTTGCAAGTCGATGGGAATCCTTTTAACACAGAACAAATCCTTTAGGCGCCATTTTGATAGAATTTTATTAGATTTGTTTTAGGCATTTCCGGCGTAACCGCTCTAGTTTGTCCTTTTTGAGCTTGTGTTAGAGGACAAAATGCTTCAAATCAATATTTGGTCGAGTATGCATATTAAGTTCATGCTTTTTGATATTTTGAAACGTAGGCTAACTTATGAATCAAAATTGTGTGCTTGTACACAAGATTTGTTCACACTCTTGCGCAGACGTACAAGTTACTGAGTGTAATCGTCTTAAACTTAGAGGGGCTCATTGAGTTGATATCCAATACTTTGTGACAAGTTTGAAGGAAATCTTTGTATGACAATGTTTCTAATTAGCCTCATTACTCATGTATCACTTCCTATAGTTACCGAAAACGTGAGAAATTGTAGTTTTTGTCAATGTGCCGTATATATATATGTATATATATATACGTATGATTAATACATAAGTGTCACGTCACGAATTTGTAATAACTGATTTGGATCATTTATTACCCTATCACTGTTATTTTAGTTGTAAGTCAGATAAGCAGAATCTCTTAGTTTGACCTTTTGCCATCAAGATGTGAGCATATCTCAACAGGTGTGAAAAGATAATGAGTTTTGTGAACCGACTCAATAAGCCCCTTTAAAAATACCACTTGCGTTCACTCTTACCGAGGTTTTAAAATATGAACATCAACAAAGTGGGGTCAGGCGATGCTTTTACCATTATTACTTTTAGTAAAGTGCAGTAATTTGAGCTATTTACAGTATATTGCGATATTTAACTTTCCCTGTATTTTGATTTTGTTATATTATTATGCATGTTCAATTAAAATGAAGAATCTCTACAAGTAGAATGTTGAATATTTTCGTTGTCAGAAGCAATGCACATTTATTGTTTCTAGAGAAACTCTATTTTTGCCTAATAAAATAACGACATTAAATATTATTGAAAACTATCACTTAGAAACAATTAAAAAAATATTGAATAAATGCTCTTATGTGTAAAAAACTGTGCAATCAAAAGAAAACACTCTTTCCCTATAATGGCATTAAAAGTAAAGTTGTTTTATAATATTGGTGTGCATGATCAATTTAAAAGAAAAGTTTTTACAGCTTAGTACTTAAATTCATTCTTTTTCAAAAGCAGTGTACAATTATTCATTCTAGGGAATTCTCTATTTTAGATTGATAAAACATGAACTACATTATACATGACCGAAAATTATCTTATAGAAGTATAGAACGAAATGAAAATAATATTAAATGCTTTCAAAGCAAGGTAATAAAATATAAACACACTTCACTTAAGTTGCCTTTAAAAGTTTGAAATTCTTTTTTTTGTGTTGAGAAGCTTAATGGCATCCCCAATCTTCACATGAATATTGAAAATTGAGTAGAAAAGCTCCCAATCTAAGTAGGTACTGATTATTTATCCCCCTAATTAATTAGACCGTTGACGGTTTCTCACAGTCTCGTATAAAAGATAGGTAACGAACTTAATCTGTAATATCGTGCCCCTACTATTAGGTATTCTATCAACAGATCAAGAATAAAGATATGAATCCCCAGGGTACCTGGAAAAATCGTACAATTGACATTGACATGTGACACTAATTGATGCAAGTTTCGGTTTGCAATTTAATGATCCAAAGGTGTCAAATTGGCCCTCCCACATCCATGTGAATACCGCTTTCCCGGTGTTAATCACTATCTTATCAACAGACTGATTGCCGTGTGATCGTCCTTCTCGGCGATGATTTCTTGTGGGACTAAGAGCAGCCCCAAGGTCAGTTCATCCACAAAAGATGTTATGCTTACAATTGAACTCGAAATGGACAGGTTATTTCAAATCAGGGAAACACGATTTCCTTCGTGGGCCTTCAAGAATTGAGTCAAGACCTTCTGTACCCTAGGATATAGTCTATTTTGTTCCTTTAAGTCCAGAAATTACCCAAGGCAATACACTGACCGTCGTCCTTTTATTCTATATCGTGCACAGTTTTCAATAGATATGTCTTCCTTATAGCCATAGTAGTACAACCTAGAGCGACTTTTGGGTTTATGAATCCATATATTATGTGTAAGAATAAATCTCAACTGAAAACCGGAAATTACCACAGGGTGCATCAGTCATCAATATTTCCGTGAGAGCCGAAGGACTTTTGAACATTCTTCATTTGTAAAGCACAGACCATCCAAGGAGCTGTTGGTCTATCTTGATTACGTTGAGCTACGATAAAATTTGCTTGTCTCGCTTCTGTTTAGTTTCAGGAATGGGAAGTTCATTTTAAGACAAGCTTGGAGGTAAACTTAACATGATGAGGTTAACTAATGCATCAGTTCCCCTTACTATATGACCATGTTCAAGGATAAGCAAATTGTTAGTGACAAGTATCGCTGACATATCTATCACTAGTCAGGTTTTTTAAGTTTACAATAGCTCGAAGGACGTTTTCTGGTAGTCAAGAATAACTGTCTGACTTTGAACAGAGAGGTACTATTTGAACTATACAGCAAGGAAAATTTGTAGTTGATTGAACTTTCAAATAGTGCATTCACCTGGTAAGGTTACTTTTTTCAGGATTATGTCAGATTTGGTGTAGTAGCAATATTCTAAATCAAATAAGTCAGTTAAATGCTAGCACCTGCTAGCTATGATTTGACCAGCGTGGTGTTCATTTGCAACCTCATCGATTTGACTGTCCACAATAGGAAAGTTTATTCCTATTTAATAAATGAAGAAAGAGATATCTTTCATGATATAACAGCCCAGTGATTTCTGTCATGCCGTGTCAGAAGATGATTGCTACCCTTTTGTGTCGTGGGTTACAACTCAATATAAAGCGATAGGTTAGTACCCACACTTTTAGAAGACTTGAATTGTAAAGGTAAGGGACTACTGGACCTAAAATATCTTTGTATAACGAGCAGATTCCACACGCCAAGGCATTACCGTGAGATCTAGTCAACGCAGGTAGTAAAATATACTACTATTGTGCAACTCCATTCATTCATGTCAAATACGTTTTTCATGCTTAATTGATTTCATGGAAATCATTGAAACAAACTTCTACATCGCTACTTCAAAAGCTGTTTCAAAGCTACAGAGTAAGTTGTACGAGGAAAGAGCTTCCCTACGTTTGGAATAGACTGCACGGATCTTTACATAAAGTAAAGATAAAACGTAGTAAAATCATGCAAGGTAAGCTTCAAAGTTGTTTTGGCTTAATCTAATACCAATTTCAATTCACATTTAAATCTTATTGTATATATCATTTAAATTCTCGAATTTCCATGTCCGTCTTAAACCTTCAACTGTATGGTGATGTCATCTAAGATAGTCCTAGCCTAGCAAGGCTTTCATTATTTCCTTCTCGTGATGGTAATGTTCTTAATCGTGGTGATTCTTTGTTTAATGATGATCCTAGCTGGGATGGTCAGTCAACTCAGGTAGTAAACTTGCGGTCATTACATGAACTTGTTGGGATGTTATATCGAGCTTCCTGAAATGCAAGCATACTGCTAGATTTTAAAGGGTTTACAGAGCAGAAGCTATTTGTTCCTCAAGGATGTTGAACAGCCAAGTTGAGGTTTCACAATCATTGTGTGAAGAATACCAACTGCAATCTCAGTTTTTGTTCATAAATGTAAAGGGGATATGATATCCCTTCCCCCTAACCAGGGAGTTCTAAACACAGTTAATAACTACACTTTGATTCACATTCATTCAAACAATAGTTTCACTTCTGCTAGTCAATAATCACTTGAACAGGACGTTCTGTTCCCAATTAAGCTCACACATACTGTGTTGACAATGTTGCGTTGAACAAGTTAAACTCAGTGCAGGCTACTGTGGCTCTTAGAGGTGTACTAGACAGGAGGTTTGGTTTATATTGGAGGAGGGGTCAGAAGTTAAATAGGGAGAAGTGTTACTGTCTGAGGTGAGATTAGTGAACCTTTAAGAATATTGTCAGATCCCTTTGTACTTCATAGAATGCTCTGGCAACAATTAAGGAGCAGTACTGATTTCGGCAATGTCAGTGTTGCAATTGGTCAACGTGACGTGGATGCTTTGGAGTAAGTTTCCACCGTGCCTTGTTTTAACTGCAACTTAAACTCTCAGTTACATGTGTTCGTTAATGCATAATGCGCCTTGATGTGGTATGATTCTTCCGAAGAGATGGTGATTCTCTAATAGGATTCAACAGTTTTTGAAGAACTTTAAAAATTTCACTGCAGAGTAGATATAGAATCCAGAAGTCCATCTCAGGAGCATTATGGACTTACAGAAAGTAGACTATGAATGACAGCTGATAAGATCGCTCTCTTCTCCGCACTTTTGCTTTAAATAGCTAAGAGATAATTGTATTTTGGTGTGGAGAAAGTTTTATGTCGATGGACGTCGTTGCACCTTCTGTTAGTTCTTCAGTGAAGATAAATGAGCTTCCGGTTTTGGAACACTGATGAGTGAATAAGTAATGCCATCTGCATACATACATGATAACTTTTCCCATTAGACGGATTTATTGTTGGCCATGGTAAATACCCAAGATAAACTTGAAAAGAAGAAAACGAAGGATCTGTGCCTCACTAAATTGGTCTGTATTATCTATAAACAAGAGGCTTGTGATACAGTCTTACAGTTGTTCTTGACAAACATGCCCACAGAAAGGTTTAATAAGTGAAAAGCCTATACTCACCAGTGAGATAATTGGCTGGCACTGATATGAAATGTAGGTCGTCGGAATTATATGTACTATGCGGACCTCTATAAAGTGGCACAGCTAAAAAACTGTGTAGGGGCTAAGTTGCATAACCATTGGAGACAAAGGCTGACATGTGCACCGGGTGCTCACGTATGGATCCATGTGGTACAAGAGACATCTTTTGTTGGTGACTTTCTTGATTCCAGTCTCAGTTTCGTCCGTCCCTCCAAAGACCTTAAAATTTTACCGGTCTGGACAAACGAGAATAGCAATTGTCTCATACTTTAGCTACTTTTCACAAAATAAGTAGTAACATTAATTAACAAGTATATCTGTTGAATTTTCAAGTACTCACCAGGGACTGACACATAGTTAGGTGTATATGAACTGCAATCGGTGTGCCTATTAAAACAGTCTTGCTAGTTATCTCCCACGGCATGAGCAAACCTGAATCTAGTTTCAAAGGAGTATGACCCCGAAGGGTTACGGAACCTAACGAGAAGTTCACAACCAATGCAGCAATTTTATTAACTTTGTCTATGCACATAATGGTATGCTTAAAGCTAAAGGTCACCCATGCAGCAAGTTGCTTAGTCTGTATAACCCAAAGTTAGGGGAACTTCAGTGCTAATATATCAAAAGAAATATCCATAAATACACTGTAAAACACGTCTATAAATCAGGAAACAAACAGGCATCTTGTCAAATATTTGACTAGATTTGGGTCAACTTTGACTAGATATAGTTATAAGGGAAACAATTTGATTAATGTTATGATTAAAATCAGACTTGTAAGATTGTTTCAGATTTGCTCTTATGTAGGTTACTTACTCTTACTGGTAGGGTTCATGGTAGATCAGTGAAATACATGTATGGATACCTTATAAGCTGATGTTAATCACGCCATGCACGTTACTAAAACTGACCACTTTATTTCCCCTCTTTGGGGCTTGGCTTAGCCTTCAGTTGTAAGGTAACGTAGTGTCCTCAGGCTGATATATTATTGGATGCGTGTTAATCAACAAAAGCAACAAAACTGGCAATAATATAAATAGTTTTCGAACAAAGAATTTGACTTATAGATAGTTAACTTGGAAATATTACTGAAAAGGAAGGACTCACTGGAGAATTGGACCCATAGGTATTTTAAATAGACGTTGAAATAATAAATCAGAAAATTGAACTGGCAAATCCCTGGATACACTGTCTTCCCTGATATAATGGGACACTTAAGGAATATAAAAAATAATTGTAATGTGCGATTGCAAAGGGGACTCTCCCCTACCAGACCCTAAAGACTACTACGCTCAGTCTATTTCAAACAAAGGTTTCTATCAGACACAAAAATGTATGTAATGTGACACAAACGTGACATTTCATCCATAGCCTTCAGGTCTAAGATCTTCAGCTATAGCCCTTATATGCAACTGACACCTATTTGGTAAACGCTATGTACATGACATGGTTAGTAAAAAGTACAAGGTCATGTTTTACCACCTAGCAAATGCAAAATTGACCTTTTAACATTGTGTTCGCAGAATGAAAATGTATTAAAATGTAACTTTCCTGATACTTATTTGACTTTCCTAAAAGGCATATGGCATCCCAAAACCATTTTTTGTATTTTCGGGGTACTTTGAGAGTGGGTCTTGAGGTTCTCTTGCAGAAAAATTAGTCCCCAATTTTTTCGTTACATATAAAGGCTGGCGAGTGGCGACTACAACACTTGCTGAAGGTGTTTTTAGTCGCTTGGTTTATTTTTTAGTCACTATTGCGACCATGGCGACCGGAATTGCAAAGGCCTGGTTGGTCCCAAATACGGTTTCTGTGTGTTATGAGCAGTGTTCTTATAGAGTCACATGATGACGAGTCACCTCGAGTCACAGGGTATGATTTAGTCTAGAGTCGAGTCAGATTGGAGTCACGCCATTGACTTGAGTCATTATAGCACTGGTTACAAGCAGGCACAAAAAGTTCTTAGCAATCCTGGTTACTTTCCTATAATATTTTTATTATTTTGTTAGTATCTGAATATATACTTCTTTACTTGTCTCTCTTCCATCTTTACAGCTAAAGAGGATGGTAGATTTCTACGAAAGTGGCTTGTGTTTCTCAGCAGGTTCGCGGTAATGTTCTTTCTGACAGGTTCCGTTAAGACTGGAGGAATTTTGTTCAATAGTGCTGTTTCGGAGAAGATGTCAGGAGCAATGGCAGGATTCATTTTAATCCTACCGTACGCTGTTGGTCGACTCAGTGGTAAGCGAATTTAAGTTGGTGGAGCCACAGGGGGTAGCCGTCCAGTAAGGTGGGGAAGGGAATTGGGTTTATTGTTAGCCAATCAAGAATGTCTTCAGTGCAAAAACTTACCCCCTTTTTGATTTCTTGCAGAAAGCGAAAGGAATCTACGTAATCGCGCGAGTGTATGTTTGTGAAGCTTTGCTTGTATACATGATATCTCAAGATAGCAATGATAGATACTTTTCATACTTGGAAATAGAATTGCCACATCAAGAGAAAGATCAGTATTATTTTTGGTAGAGATCAAAGGTCATGTGAGGTCACCAGAGGTCATAAGCCTAAAACATTGTAAACTCGATATCTCTAGGTAAGAAGCATGGATACTTTTCATGCTTGGCACGTGCGTGGATGCGTTATAGTTAGAAGATTAATTAATCCTATTGGTTTTGGTAGTGGTCAAAGATTAAAGTACGAAGTTACTGGTGTAAACACGATATCTCAACATAGCATTGATGGAGATTTTTCATACTTGGTTACACAACTTTTATCATATTGCCATGACGAACCCAGCCCATTGTTTTCAGTGAGGGGTCAAAGGTCCGTCACCAGAGGTCAAAGACCGAAAATCTTAAAAGAAGACGATTTCAAGACAGAAATGATGGATACTTTTCACCACAGGCGTAGGAAGCTGTTCGAGACTGGGGGCTGAACCTTGTTTCGGATCGCCGTCCTGGGAGGGGTCTAAGGGCAAGGGGTGTTCTTCCTCCCTCCTTTGGCAAATTTTTGGATATTTGAGAGTCCTTAGATAAAATTTGTTGCATCATTTTGGACAAATGTTAAAGTAAATCAATGCAAATATTTGATATTTCTTACAGAAGAGACAAATAAGGGATTTTTGTCTTTGGAAAGTGGGGAGCTGAAGCATACTTCCGCCTCCACAAAATAATGGGGCCATCAGAGGTGAACTACGAAAACCTCGTAAACTAACTGGACAGTGGGCGGCTCCTCCATATTGTTTCGTGATCAACTTAAAGTTAGGGCTGAATTTTTCTACTCTTCCAAAGATAAAGTTATAGAAAACCTTTTTTTTCTAACTGTTACAGTAATAATTCGAATTTGAATTACCTGGTAATGAACACGTCTAAAGGATGCTGTGCCTATAGCATGATTAGAAATACTCCATGGGGTCTTTGACGGCGTAGCGGATTAGTGCCCATTTTTTCACACGGACGTTCCAGGTTCGAGTCCCTTCCAAAACACGTTCATTTTAGTCAAGAAGTATAAATTTCAGGGATGAACCTCAGTGTAACAAAGCACCCCATTTTTAAACATGGAATCACAATGCCTTTGGCTTTCTGGTTGAAATTAAATTTCTCCCTACATACCTGTGGATTAATAAAAACATAAAAACAAAGAGAACCCGCAGGCGTAAAAAAGGAGGCACGATCAAACATACCTTGTTTATGCTGCTATTATTATCGACATATTATAATTTCAGCTTTTAAGTAAGATCCAAAAGGCCATCATGATTTCAAAATAGCCAAATAGTATAAGGCTATAACAACTCAGGGCAAAGTGGAAAGGGGCTCTACTACCCTCAATAATAGGCATCGATTAAATCCACTTGTATAGTAATGGCGTGATATTTAAGGCATATTAGGTCTTGTCAGTAATGCTGGAAAAGTCGAAAAGTAAAGATGATACAGAAAATGAAACGAAGACAAGAAAGATCTGTGGTAGTCCACAGGGCCCAACTCAAGATCTTTTTAAAGACTAACTGCTGACGTTGGACACAACGATTTCCTGAGCGATCGAAGTGCGCAGACGCCCTATAACTGATCTATACTTTTGCAATATACAGCCTTGAGTGTAATATCTCCTTTGTTCGAGTTGCATGTTTTGCCTCCGTGGTTGAGTGCTCTGTATGGTAGAGAGTCTTTACGCTACTTTCCTTGTAAATACTCTAATTGACCATTACTTTCCACCCCTGGCCGCCTAAGCTGAGATAGTTAACATATAAAAGCAAGTGGTTTGTATCCACATTCAGTTACTATTTGAACTTCTCGGGTTAAATACTACCCGTGGTGCATATCAATTTTATTAAAATGCAAATATAAAGTTACATTCTTCAATGTTGTTGACATATTTTCTTCTTTAGTGCCAAGACTGAGGGAAGAATCTTGAACCTTTTAGAGTAGTACAACTTATTATCTCTCTGCTACTGTGTCTGCATTTTATAACCGCTGTAACAAATATCTTAGTTGACGGATGAACAACAAGAACGCCCAAATTTACAGCTTTTGAGTGTGAAAAATACTTAATCGAAGACAAGGGTAGAAAAATATCGTTATCTACATATGTTTCTATTTTTTCAGGTCCTATTGCGAGTGTTTTACTCAATTTTTTCAGCTACCGTTTATTGGGGACTGTAGGAGGATTCTTAGTTGGAGTTGGTTATGTCCTGACAGGTCTCTTTGCATCTTCTTCTTTTAATCACATAACTTTTTCCTTCACTTCAGGTAAGTTCACTGAATATTTGATTCGAAGTTTTCAATTTGCTATTTTTCCGCTGGCGGGGCAATACTTCAAATTACTCAAATACGTTCACAATTGCCGCACGCTACAAGAAACCCCCGACTAGGCCTTTGCCTTGAACATGATTATCCAGCCAACACATTAATCAATATATTAATTTATCATTACTCCAAATTGCACGTTAGTGCATCCTTCTGCTAAATGAACAGAATAGTATTAACTCAACTGAAGCTTGTCGAATAGGTCACGTTTCAAGTTAATATAATTTTACAATTTTTTTGTTTCATCGATCAAAACTTTTTTTAGATAAAAAAGAAGAATTTGTGAAGTTTCTTCGGTTCTTGCCGCTTATTTAAAGAAATGGACAGAATTACAAGCTTTTAACAACTTTGAGGACCCTTTTGATGACGTGTCCAACCGCTATTGAAGGAATATAATTGCTGTAAAATCCAATAACTTAACTCAGACAATAAGTTAAATTATCTGATTTAATATAAACAATTGACACGTATTCTATAGACTGCAAACGTCATTGGAATTGCTTCAAATTTCTTTAAAATTTTTACAGAATATATTTAAAATTATACAGACTTTCTTAAGGTATTCATCAGAAATTTGTAAAGTTTCCCCAACTTTTCGGTATCTTTATAATCTGTATAATATCACTTAAGAATTTATCAACTTCTAAAAGGTTTCCATTTTTCTATAGAGGTGCTTTATTGACGTCACCGATGCATGTGACAAAGTAAATTCAAAGACATTGGGTTTCCACTTTACTGCAGGGCAACCACGTCCTTAAACTGGTTGACACAAAGTATCGGTCAAAGGGTAAAGAACTAAAACGAATAACAAACAGTGTCTCTATTAGACCATTCACGGTTACGTAACTGGTTGGTATTGGTTGGCACAGAGCTTGCGCAAGAACACATATGCGTGCATGTTTAGGTGTTGCGCGTAAACTCTTGTGATATTTCACGCAGAACGTAGACGAATTAGAATCTATTTTTCATTGTGATGACAACGTAAGCGCACCTTACCAACTCTTTTGCTAAGCAATTATAGCGTAATTTGTATGTAAACATGAATAAGTCTATACGATATTTTACGTATTACGAACCTAGAGATTCAAGGATGCCTTAAATAAGTTTCTTTTCAGATTTTAATGAGGTTTAGGGCTATGTTTTCAGGACGGTTGCCTAGGCAAAATTCTAGGGGGCAGTTAATGGCACTATCTAATCGAGACCCGTAGTGACAAATCAGGAGAAGCTGACACCCGAGCGAATCCTTCTTTAGTCACCTCCACCAAGAAGTCGCTTTAAGGGTGCCCTGAGGGGTGAAATTTACGTAAGTCAGCTAAGGTGCCAAATGGTGCTATCTTCGAAAAAGTTTCCAACTGGTTATTTGTTTAGAAATTCCCATTGTGTAGTGAATATTTCTTATTTCTTGGATGGGTGAAAAGGAAGGGTATTGTCTATGGTGACAGCCCTATCCTTTGAGAAATGTTTGTTTATGTTAGTATTTTGAGATGAGAAATGGTGTAATCTTTGTTAAAACTTTGAACTTATTGAATGAGTTAAAATTTTCATTATTGAGTAAACTTTCCGATTTTTGACAGGATGCCCTATTGGAAGGGGGGGGGGGAGGGGTTATACCTTTGAGAAATATTTTCATATGTGTTATTGCCTAGATGGAAAATGGTGCTATCTGAAAAGATAACACTTACAGCTTTGGCCTTATTCTATGTTTAAAAATCCTTATTGTTTAGTGCTTCCCTTGGTTGTGCCATGGTATCACTCGCTGCAAGGCCACCATTTTGTTGTTGCAAATAGGATAGGCCTTTTAAGGATTGTTGTCAAAATCGCCACCTACATTTTGGAAAATGGTAGCCTATTTTCTAAGCCTTGTAAATTAAACCTAAACATTCTTTACTTTGATATTTCATGTTTTAGAAATTTAGACTGCAAGGGAAAGGGTAAATTTAAAAACGTTATTCGGTAAAAAGGTTTTTTTTAAGAGGAAGTAGGATTTAAAGATACGTTACAAATTCCTTAATTAAAGCATTAAACTTAAGTTAATGTGGGCTATTGCATTAAACATACTGTGGCATGTGTAATGAGAAAGACTAAGTCTACTAAAGAGTCTTAGCCTACAGGTTTCAGTTCAGGGGGGCAAATCTCTGTCTGAGGTTGGGGGAATCAATGCTTGATATGATGTACGCGTGAACACGAAACTGCACGTGTAGCGTGCACTGCGAGTGCGAAGCGCGAAGCCCAAAATGGATGGAGTCTAGGGGCCCGCCTCAGGGCAACTGGCGGGGACCAGGGGCAAAGCCCCGGTGGAGGTCCAAGGGGTGAAGCCACCTGAAGCTCCTGGGTTGTAGTTTTCCAGAAGCCTCAGGAAAACTGTTGCGACGGGAAATTTTCCAGTGTATTGCACCTGGGTTTTAGTGCATTTAGACTTGTAAGAAGGGCTAGTTTGCACACAAAGCTAACATATCCTGCATTTTTGTAAAGAAAAATGATAAAGTATTGAAAATAATTGAGTATTATTATTCACATATGGGGGCCAAATTACGGTTTCGCCTCCTCACTTTTTCACTTCGGGCCAACGCCCCCCTTGCCCCTGGGATTTGCGCCACTGCCTCAGGTGCGTTTTATACATCATGTAGTTATAGTTAGTGAAGCAACATTTGTAACCAGTCACCGGCGGATCCCATATTTAAGGAAGGGGCTCGTTTGTCGCGACTAGTGAATGACATAGCGCATCTATACCGGGGTCCGGGGTCTTCTTATGGAAGATTTGGGAAAATAGGATCCCTTAAATATGCAACTTTCCAGGCTTTGTGTGCATTTAAATTTTCATTGCAGCAATGAAATTTTTAGCTCTTCACTTGCTGTTTTTAGGGGAATAGGGTGGCTTCTGCTAAGCGTTTCGAAACCTTGGGGTCGGGGGACAGCTATCCCGCAGGGTACGGCCCTGCGTTTGTTTTTCTTAACATTTTAAGCTTTGACCGATGCTGTTGGTACACAGCACACATCGAACGTGTTGCCCCGCAAAAAGTTTGACGTCCATGATGGCGAAACAAATAAAAACCAGGAAAAACTTGACGTCAGAGGAGAACCTCTACAAAATTTATATAAGACATATCTGTTCGAGTTTTGATTTTTTTTCAGAAAATCTTTGGAAATTCTACCAAAATAGTTTATAGAAATGTCTTGGACAAAGTCTACAGATTTACATAGAAATTTATGATAACTGTTAAGAACTTAATATTTTATCCAATTTCTCCATACTTTTCTGTATTTTATAAAGGTTAAATCAACCTTCTGATAGCCCACTGTCTTTCTTCGCAAATAAAAGGACAAACAAACGGGTTTTGGGGTCGAGGAATAATAGCTTTTGAAAGGGACTATTTTCATAAATTAAACCGGCAGTGAATGCCAACAGCATTTGTCAAATATTTTTTTAGAGTAAGGTAATTTTTACAAGCTGAAAATATTTGAAATAGAAACAATCATATGGAGCTCACTCCCCTTGTGAGAGTAAAATTAAGTTTAGGCGTACCCTCTTGAGGATGTTGTAGTTCAATAGCGATGCACTCATCAAGGGACGCCAAAAGTCCATGAAAAGAATATTATCGAGAAGTATCATGCATCCTTTCTATAAATGCCGCAATCTATCACCGCCTGATTATATTCAACTAAATTTTGCAGTGAAAGGTCTTAAAATGTTTCATTTCTACATTATAATCCAACCATCAACTTGGTATTTTTCAGGTTTTGGATTTGGCTGTCTTTTACTTCCTGTTTCTCTCTGTTTAAAAGATCATTTCCGGGAGGAATTTCCGTCTATCATGCCTCTTTGTATGACGGGATCATACGCTGGAATTACCGTTCTTCCACCATTAATGGAGCTATGTCGACAAGCATACGGAACGGAAAGTACATACGTTATTTTCGGCGCGTTAACCTGGAACTTAATTCCATGCGGTCTTCTACTCCAAAAGCCTTCTCTGAGCGAAACTGAAGCGGATTTGGAAATTTACACCGAAGATGAAGACGAAGAAGTTGTTTCACACCAACATTTACTGGATGAAAGTAAAGTAGTTAGGAAGAGCGAAACCTTAGAACAGGGATATGATAATGCTGTTAGTTGCTGTGAAAAAATATGGAGCGATATGAAAGAGAACTTGCTCCTTTTTGCTAACATCGTATTTGTTATTTTCTTTTTCGTTGCAAATGCAAGAAAACTCCCAGCAGATGGTTGGACATTGTTTCTAATTCCGCACACTATTGAGAAGGGGTTTCCATCCATCCAGGCAGCACAAGTTGCTAGTGTAGGGGGAATTACTGGCATCATTGGTAGATTTATTGCTTCAGCTAGTTTTAAAATAAACTTGTCTCCTCTTTTAATATACGCCATTTATTTTTACCTAAATGGGGTGATATTTGTACTGATGGAATTGATTCAGTGGCTATCAGAATCCCTTATCGCTCAGTATGTCGCCAGTGCTCTAAACGGGTGCCTCTTGTCAGCGAAATCGGGAATGAGCCCGGGTCTTTTAGTTTACATCTTGGATGAGTCTTCTTTTAGAACCGCATACGGTCTGTTGGACTTAGGAAATGGAATCCTGTCTTTGATAGCCGGATTTGTACCAGGTGAGTCTGATAGTTTATATTAAATGCAGTTAGTATAAAGTACGTATGATACAATGGAAAAATACATGGAGGAGAGAGGTTTCTTTAACTCAGTGTTTCACAGTTACCAAATAAACGGTACACTTCTTCTTCATGGCTCACTATCCTTAAGTGCCCTGTGGGGATGGGGTTTTTTACACAGCCATCAAGAACTTATACATGATTGCGGATTGTGGTGGAATGGTTGCAATATCCGTAATTTTCGTTAAGAAATTTACAGCATCTACAAAATTTCAGTTTACACAAAAAACTACGAGCAGGCTGACATTTTTTCCGTAGGCAGAATTGCCATTACACCTCCCTCCAAATTTGGCTCATAGTCGTGGGGGTTGGTTAGCCAATGTAGATTGTAGAAACATATTATAACTTCAAAATATTTTGCAAAATTTCCGAAAAACCTTCCCTCAATATTTAAAACAATATTCCGTTGCTTGTAAAGATGCTGACATTAAATTTTTTTTAAAAAAATGGTTCTTTCTTGAGATAAGTACCTTAGGTCTACGACATGAATTAAGTCCAGAATGGAATTATTTGGTCTCAAGGTTTGTGGAGGGGTCCCCTTGATAACAAGTTTAATACCTGTCCTTCAAAAGTTTACAAATGAAAAGGAAAGGGACGAGCATACTGGGGGCACATTTAGGAAGAGTCAATATCTTAACAACGTAAAGATTCTTGTACTCTACTTCAAGATTCTTATCTGTTCAAGACAATAATCTGATCACGAAACTCCATAGGACGACAAACAAATTAAATGTTTGTTCTTGAAATAATATTATCTACAAGACAAGCTTGGATTTAAATGATTTTACAATAGCCTACTTTTTAATCTAAATGGCCATCTTTCACACGAAATAGGGAATGTGTCTAAAAATGTTAAATTCGAAAACAAAGAAGAAATTGATGTGTATTGTTTGGCACTTTGGGGCCCAATAGATCACGTCCTAAATTTCCGAGTTGTTGAAATGTTCACCATTGATAGAAAAAAATAAATCGCTTGTAGAAAATCTTCAATATGCTTAGGTTTTAAAAGGGAATTTTAAGTTTGCACCGTAATTCACTTTTTAGTACAGATCTAATATGAAGTTGGGCAAAAATCAGTCACGGAAACATGTTCTTCTCTTTTACAGAAAAGTTAGCTGTAAACAAGTTGTCAAGCATAGTAAGGAACTGGTGTTAGGAAAACAGTGAAAACAAGATATATTTACTTGAAATCAAGGTTTTAGAAGTGTTCATTATTTCACTAAGGTTGTTGGGTCATACATAAAGTCAGGTAACAGCAGTGACGCAGGTAGGATTTAACCCTCAGGTATCCCGCAAAAACGCCAAATTACTCCAGTGTGATAAAAGTTAACCAAGCACGTTACTAGAGAAGGCACTGGGGCACGAGCCCCTGGGTCGAGAAAACTTGAAGGAAAAGGAAAAGGGAAAAACGGAAAACTAAAGAGAAAACGAAAAGGAGGAAAAGAGAGAGAGAGTTCGATAACGAAAAGGAGGTATTAAACAAAAACCGTTGCATCTCAACTTGAAGAATATGATGTTGGGCAACATTATACGCGCTAAATTGTAAATAATCTACTGACATTTAATTGTGATTATCTCAAAGGTGTAAAGGGTCAGCTTTGTCATTTTTTTGCCATCGTCAACTCTTTCTTTAGACCACTGCACATCAATTTCAAAGTTGGTGGGTAGGTACATGGCACTGAAAACTTTGTATGCGAAACCGTTGACGTTATGTCAAAATTCAGGAGGTCAAAGTTCAAGTGAGCTAAAATTAGTTTTCATTCATTTACAATAAGATAGAAAAGATAAACCGAATGATATGTACTAAGGATTGAAAGGTAGTCTTAAGCCCGGGTCTCATATACGCGATTCAAATTGCGATTCAACTTTCAACTAAGTTGTGCCACTAGTTGCATAGCGGGACCGGGGAATCAACTTGACAATCGATTCAACTAGGGTCGAGTTGAATCGTAGTTGGAAGAAATAGAACATGTTCTATTTGCTGCAACTTTACAATCAACTTTTCCAACTGCGCATGCGCTACACTGTGTATTCCGCGAAATTTGACTGATCAAGCGAACACGAAGTTTGTAAATACGACAGGAAAAACAGCCAATTAGTTGGCATTTATAGAAAAAGTGTACGTCCATAGATTGTCTCTGCCAAACAGACTCAAAGGATACTAGTTAACTATGCTTCCACGTGTTTGCTTCGTAAAATATTGCCAAGGGATTTGATTTTCCAGGTAAAAATGAGACAGAAGTATGCGTGTGGATGCACAACCGCTGTGCCCAACGTACAGGCGAGTGTACAACGTAGCACATACTACAATGCCTAGTAGTATAACGATACATATAACGATCCATACACAAGTTGTAGTTACATGGGCCTTAGGGAAGGATATACATCCTTCTCTACCCATACACCCTGCTTAAGTCGAGGTCATAGCGAACTCACCAGCATTAGACCAAATACTGTCCTAGGCCTAACGTTAATACTGTTGTCTGTTGTACGATACCTTGCTGTACAGAGTGACTGACAGATCTAAGAACCTACAACGTATCAACGTACAGACGTTACCCTTACCGTAGTAAATATAACATCCCAAACTGTTAATAACATGTTATGCCCTATATAGTCCCTGAACGTGACCGTGTAATCCGCTCCTTCTAGTCACTTCAGTATAGGAACGTAATGCTGGGTCCTGTTCAAGGGCTAGTTATGCCCTAGCTTAGTTGTAAACACAGGCAGTTAAACTAATTTAGTGCATGTATAACGTTATAGGCCTAGGCCTATAAGCTTATAAGAAATATATAACGTACTTATATGAAAATGCAATAAATGACGTTAGACTACAACTGCCTGTGGTTGTGAACCTGACGATAAATGGTACCTGAAATTTAACTTAAGGACTAAGGTTATTAGGCTACTATAGTTCTTGGCGTAGAATATTTGTACTAAGTACAGATAATGGATCGCCTGTGAAATGATGACAGTCTGTGATGGCTCTCTTTAGCCTTTTTGGAGTTATTTACTGAAGACTGAAGACAAAATTTGCTTGCCTGAAATTCTGTGACGTTTTGTGACATTTTGAGAATTCTAAGACAAGTTGTGACAAAAAGGCCAGTAAAATATTGTGACAGAACATGAATAAAAATATTCTTGGTGAGGTCACTACCGTTGATTTGACAGCACTGCTACCTGAGTTTAGCTCTAGAAGTGGCTACTACTTCTTCTTCTTTTGGCCTATGTCCTACCTAGTTCCGCAGGACTTTATGGGCTGGCGGTTTCGTATTAAAGGCTATAAGATGAATTATGATGAGACATGTGCGGTTTGAAATTTGGAGTAGAATTTGGTTGGGGTAAATTTCGTGCACAGTTTCCAGGAGTCAGGGGGAAGGATGAGACAGACTTAAGATTCATGAGCCATTTTTTCCTTTATTGAGTTGCAGACAGAGTTGAAGTGGTAGTGTGGAACCGTGTGAATTGTCACAGTGTGAAGGTAGAGTTGCATTGGTGGGCTTGTTTGATCGCCAGGTGGTGTTGATGGGTGTGCATGTTGGTTGAGTGTGTAGTGAGCATGGGTATGGGTGGGTAGTGTGTGGGCGGCCCAGGCCTAGGCTGGAAAGCTTTTTCGCGGCCCGGGTCAAATGCTTGATGTGTGTGTGTGTGTGTGTGTGTAAAGGTGAAGGTGTAAGCAGCCTGGGCCTAGGCCCGAGGGCTTTTCGCGTACCAGGCTGCTGTAAGGAGTAAGTAGTGATGGAACAAGGTTGTCATAATAGATGTATGCGTGTTGTATGTGGAGCCGGAAACAAAACGGGGTTCTTCAGGGCCGCAAATATAAAAAAAAACCAAGGTCAGGACGGAATGTAGGTCAGGACGTTGTAGCAAGGATCCGTGGTCAAGGCTGAGCGGAGGTCTGTTAGGGTGGAGAGCGAGGACGATAGGAGTCGGGTAGGTCGGTTTGGGCTGGGGCGGGGGAGTTGGTTGAAGTTCCTGAGACGTTTTTTGAGTTTATGCTTATTGGTAATTCTTTTGGGGTGGAAGTACCTCGAGGGTAAGCCAATGACCTTTTTACGCTTGTGAGGCAGCCTTTCGTACTTCTGCCGGCCTTCGGCACCGTTGGGTATGTTTCTTGTAGTTGAACATTGTATTAAATTCTGAACATCATCGAGTCAAATCAGTAGATCACTTGTTTGAACTATATTGCGTCATATCTATGGGCGTAGGAGCCCAATTTGATTTGGGGGGGGGTGGGTTTAACGACTTGCCCGAAAGATGCATATAATAAAAAATCATGTACACATGCATTGGTTATTACGTCGCAACGATCTCATGCCAATTACGTTCTATCACTTGCAGTGTCATTACCCATCCATACTGGCTATGAGTTTTTGGT
>WURT03000363.1:0-17085 GCA_009936505.3 Holothuria glaberrima
CATTCATTCATTCATTCATTCATTCATTCATTCATTCATTCATTCATTCATTCATTCATTCATTCATTCATTCATGCTTTGTTAAAGTTCAGTGCTTTACCAACCTTGCTAGAAACTTTACATTTCCATTAAAAACTATAAACTTGCTAGAAATTTTACATCCCAGTTAAAAAAGTATTTACATTTATTATGAAAAATCTGTTTTAGCAACCCCAACACAAATATGATATCTTTTCTGCACAATAAAAGATACATGTTTCTTACATAACGCTTAGAGGGCGATGATGCCTGATTTGCACCAAAAGCGCCCAATGATTGGAGTGGGGCTGTACTGGAAGAACATTAGAAATTTTTAGCTAGAAGCATGTAAGACGTCATTGCTGACAAAAAGTGCATAAACAGAAGAAATCAGAACAGGCTAAAGAAATAATAATCATTGCGAGAGCTTCTTAATCACACATACATAGACCTACCTATAAATCTATTTAATCGTTAAATCGCAAGCCATCCCATACCAGTTTGCCCTCGGAATTACTGAGAAATTGAAAATTTTCCACGAACTTCGAAGTAAAAATTTGAGAATAAAACAACAGAACCAACAATACGACGCATGTTACAGGTTTACAAAGAATTTAACCAACAAAAGACACAAATCTGTCATCTTGGATTTAACTGGAGTCACTTTTAACTAAAGTTAAAGGAGGAAAATTCCTACGATCACTCGTTCAATCTTTACCAAATTCCCAATATCGGATCTAAGCTTTTGCACGCCCTGAAGTAGTGTTTCAAGATACAGAAAAACAAATCTTCACAGACATTTGAGTAGTTGCGTAAACTAGCGTTAAGGCGCTTAAAACTCATTTTCTCTTCAAGAACTCTGTGGGAAAATAAGGGCAACTGATATAGGTGCAGAAATAACCCATATCCACTGAGTAACCAAGCCATCACTGTGGTGCTATTTTATTGTGGTCAGGATGGCCGGTCTAAAGTAGATTTCGAAAGCCGGCGCTATTTCCTGCAATTGTAACAAAACATTAGAGTTAAAAGTACCAAACGTACACAAACTTTCAGTACATTTAGACCAAAAGGGTAGAGAGTCGATAATTATACGACTTCAGATACAGAAAATGACACATTCTGAATTTAAATGAAAATGTAATGAACAAAATATTAATACATTTTTAAATATTTTATTTGTAAATATGGTTACCTAATTTAGGCTAAATCGGCCTGAAATTGACGGAAAAGGGCATTTTCAAAATGGAGAGACATTTAAGAATCCCAAACAATGACAATAGCTCATCTGAATAGCTAAGCTGAAACAACCCCAAAGCACATGCATATTAAGGCTGACAGAATTTGTCTCTGCAGTTGAATAAAGGTTTATTTAAAATGACAATGAGATTGTTTCCTTTTGAATTCGGAATTCCGTCTTCGCCATTTGCTTTTATATGGCAGTCATGTTGGAGGAAGTTTCGAAACGGCTAGTTTCGACAAGGATAGTGAAGAAACTCTTTTACTATTCAACAGCTGGTAGCGTTACATAAGGTTCACGGGGAAAGGATTTGGAATTTCTCAAATTATGTAAAATGGCTTAAAAAATACAGCCAAATACCTTATATAGTCAGGTGACAATCTTGCGAGTTTTTTTCAAAGGTGATTTAAAGACTCGTCTTTTCAACACCCTTTCTGCTAACTTCTACATGTTTTTGATATGTGTGACGTAATTTTATATGCAGTAATGTATCTACCCATTACACACAGCCTGTATTTTGCTCTTGTCATGCCTACCTTAGAAAACCCGGGAAAATTATTGAGCGACGTATTCACCTACCAATTCGAAGATGTAATTCATTACGTTTAGGTACATGTAAATTGTGGCGAGAAGTACGTCTTGTAAGTGGGAGCACATGCACAAATAGCTTTAAAATAAGCATATGTAAACTTAGGTAATTTTGCACGCATGGCCTTACGTGCCCAACCTAAATCCCTGCCCATGTGTTCTTGTTTTAGCTTCTTATTACGGGACGGCGTTTGTGTAAGCATTTTCAGGTATCGTTCTATTTTCTCTTTGCATTCAGTTTCACCAAAAGATCCATACCCAGAAGTAGAAGGTTGTTTTTATGAAGAGCCATGTGTTTTGGAACTTTTAAAGGAAGAAAATATAACGTGCAAAGTTGCACACGTTCGGCCTCAACTTCACCTTGAGTGGGAACTACTTAACGTATCTTCTGCAGTGACATTGTACAAGCAGCAGCAAACAGCAGAAGTTGATGGAGACACTTTCAATGTAGCTGTTACGTCATTGTACCAAGTCCATCACCCTTTGCAAACAGTTGCTTTCGCATGTAATTCCTTCCACCCGACTGTTACGAGGTTTAATCGGTCTACAGTTGTTCTTTTTAATACGGTATATGGTAAGTACAAAAGCATATATTGGGGGTGGTAACGTTTAACGATATAAAGAAAGCAGAAAGAGCTATCTTAAGTGTAAGCAAGTACACCTGTTTATAAAGATTTTGCAGAGATGTCAAGTCACCTCACTGTTTAAGTACAGCGTAGGGAAGTACTAGTTTGCGTCCTATTTAGTGCTGTTCACGCGTTCCCGGCAGTTGTCCTCTTTTCTTTCCTATTGACACAGGCTGGAAATCTATTAAATGTCAACCGTTGTCTTTTAGCATTCGATTTTGGTAGCCTCCATTTGGTCACACAGTTCAGGATTTCTCTACATCTACTAGGAGATATTTTAAGTAAAAAAACGGTTACATTTTAGAAATTCTATTATAATATTGAATTACTACAAACGCAAAATCTTTTGGCGAAACTGTTTACTCCAGCATGGAGGTGCAAACGTTACGTTCCTGGCTCCAAAGTGACGTCACTTACAGAACCCTTAGTAATTTGTTCTGGGTAGGCTGTGTAACTGTTCTGTTTGCAGTTAGTTAGTTAGATGAGGTTTAACGGCCCAGTTTCCAACCAATTGGTTCAAGTCGAGCCGGCCACGGCCTTTTTTCCAGTTGTGGCTCACTGGCTTGTTTTCCCTTAATACATTGCTTATGCGGAGCATTACGCACAACGGCAGAAGGTACCATTTTTTAGTCTTTGGCATGACTCGACCTGGGAATCGAACAAACACACACACTCTAAGTAGGAATTGTTGTAACAAGAAGTTTCAAATGGTTGTTTGGGATATTTATCAATAGGCTATGTTACATTTTGCAATCGTTAAAAACCTTTTAGTCTTAACAGCCAGGATAAGTAGCTTCTAAATGAAGTACCTGTAATCGATCGTTACACTGTAAGATTTACCTCAGTTGTAGAAAGTTTGACTTTAAGCCAATGTGGAGTCTGAAGAACTATTTCTTTTTCAAGGGCCAGCAATACTGTTTGATTAGTCAGATTTACCACAACATTTCCTGCTGTTTCATTTTCAGTTTTTAATCGTTACCGGATAAGCTAATGATTTGGTCCTCGCATTCGATGATTACAGTTTACAGTATAGCTAAAATTTCCGATCATGATCGGTTGTCCTATCTTTTAACCGACGTGGCGTGATATTTTCATTTTTATCGCAACAATTATTGGTAATTACCGTACTGTTGTAAAAAAAATGTTAAATATTTTTTTTTCTTTTTAGGAACAGATCGACCAACCTATGAGCCTACAAATGAAGGAACTTACAACTACCTTTGGATTATTATTCTGTTTATAGTAATCTTTCTTACTATGTGTGGAATTTGGGTGATTATAGGTTTGTAATTTACATGAACAGTGTTTTAGTTAGTTGAACGGTCTTAACAAAGACTTGGGATGTCTGTCCCATTATCACTTTTACAAACATGTTTAACGCTTTGACGACACTTTCGTTTGATGTCAAAGTTGTTGGTATCGTGTTCAAACAACTTAAACACCGTTAATCCTCCGGTGGTGGCTTTCTCAGTTTTTGTTGTATTAATTATTGTATTATAGTCGATTCTTTAATTGCTACATCTAACAGTGTATGTTTGCCAAGTTTTACAGCATGTTTCCTTGTACAATAACCTCTAAATTTTACACTTGCAGTCAACACATTGCTCAAGAAAGTCCAAGAGGAACCGAAAATATCAATAAGATGCATGTTTTTCAATCTGTATTCTTGTGTGTCAACTTTGAGACTTGTGTATTCTTTGTTCTTATTTATAATTTTCAGAGGAATACACGTGGATTTACCTTCTACTATTTATATATATATACACATATGCGATTCTACCATTAATACAGCTAATATTACTATTTTAATATTTATTTTAATATTTCATTAACAGTTCATTGCAAAAGACGAGAACGTAAGGTAAGTTAAAAACATCAGACAAACTTTTAAGCACGTTTTATGTCATTTATCATTTCACATTAAACAAAACAATGGCAAATATGTTGTGTATTAAGACATATATTCATAATGTTATTTGTCATATAGTAGATACAACAAATATAAGTGAGATTTAAGTTGTAATAGTTAACAGAAACGAGATAAAGGGATGGAAGTGTTCACAATGAAATGTCGACAGATGATATTTATATTTTACTTATTAAGTTACATTATGCCAAAAGTTTAGTAGAACATGTAAACGATTCTAAGATACGGTATAAGTGACATTGGAAAAACAACCGGTATGAGCATTTGCCGTATACTTATAAAGTTAATTTGCAATTTTTAGCATCAACAGGAAGTCACAGGAGACAGAGCCATGACAGGTAAAGACAAATGCTTTCAGTTTTATACTCAGTATCATATAAATTAATTTGAGTCCCGAATCTGCGGTTGTGTTGTTCGCATATTAAAAACGTCTGGCTCTGATTTGAACGGAATCCGTTAAAATGGGCACTTAACGGGAAATCTGTTTAAATATTTGACCAAATTTGGTTCATTTTGAACAAAAATGGTTACTTTTGAACCGAAACTAGTCAAATATTTGATCTTTTCCCGTTAAGTGACATTTCATCCATTTTCAGTTTAATTTGAACCTGACGTTTTAAGAGTGTAGGATTAAATGAATCTGAAACACAGGAGTATGACACCTAGTCCAAAAAGGTATGTTGACAATCGGAACAAATGTGGTATGTATACTAAATTTTTACTTCTCTGCCTTTGAGGCAAGGTATATGTTCTGATTTGATATAGTCACAGCTTAAACGAGCTTGGAAATGTTTTCTTGTTTCAATGGGCATTTTCCAGATCATGACATGTTTACTTCAGGAAGTAAATGTTTTTAATGTTATATGAAATTATGGAATGGGCATTGCCTGTTACGATGATGCACTCAATTTTCCCTATGCCCGCTTGAACTTT
Source organism: Holothuria glaberrima (assembly GCA_009936505.3). Classification (NCBI taxonomy): domain Eukaryota; kingdom Metazoa; phylum Echinodermata; class Holothuroidea; order Aspidochirotida; family Holothuriidae; genus Holothuria; species Holothuria glaberrima. Next base: position 5,330 of record WURT03000363.1, read on the forward strand.
TACATATTTCTCTGATTCAATTATTTCTTGTTGTAGAGATCGATAGCAATGAACGAGAAGAGGTGAGGAGGGCTTCTTACCATTTTCAACTGCTTTTGTACAGCCTAAAGTTGCTGCAAGTGGCGTTTACAAGTTTTAATTAAAAGATATAGGTAACATTTCAGTAGGGATCTAATGACACCGTGGCAAGTTGCTCTCCGGATTTTGTCTGCATGTGCGAGGTAGCTTAAGGTAATATAAATGAAACTGTTACACTCAAAACAGTGTTGAGTGGGTAGTAAGTGCTATATCTTTCGTATAAATGTTTTATAAACAGGACACCTTTAGAAAATGTAGGATGAAATTTAATGAACGTGCAAGGCAGTTTGAAAAAGATGCAGTTTTTATAACGTTGAGGCGGAAGGTATTAAACTGACTTTAAATTAATAAGTCACATCTATGACAGGGTTGTTTATTTTCATAACTTATCTACCTTTCCAGGATCATAATAAGTCATACCCGAGATATGTCTATTTCTGCTATTCCCCAATTTGATGGACCTCTGCGGTTTCCTGTAAATAACTACCAAGGTGCTTGTATGCGAATATGACCTCTTAAATAAAAGAACACATATGCAGAGTTCTCCCAATAGAAATTCATTAAAAAGAACCTGTTCTTACTCGTATTTATTTTAATACCGCAAAAGCACATAGCATTAATACGGCAGTGGTAAATAACACGAAAGAGCTAACTAAAAGTGAAAAATACGTAACTTGTTTCCTCAGAGAACTGAATTACTAAACAACCCTGAAGGTAAGTGAAAACAATCTTATTATCTATTAGAGAGAACGTAAATTTCACATCCTTGGTCCATGAATGATGTTCTAATGACTCATTGTACTAAGCACTTTGTCTAGACTTTCTAAAGGTACATTAACAATTTTACAGATTAGTATTAGGCTATGTGAGTCAAATCACATTGCCATCTCCACATTATTTCAAAAGACATCAAAGGACAAAGTCTATAAAATCTCGTAACATAAAAGGCTAGGCCAAGTATACAATCACAGGTTCACATTCTATACATCATTAGTTAAGTGATTGAAATCGGCCAAAATCACAAGCTTTGATGTCCTTAATAATCTACTTGCTTCGTACGAGGCCAATATACTGTGACAAAAGCTAGACTTATTTAAAAAACGAGAAACGTTCATTGAGCAGGTAACAACCATATGCACTTTCTTAACTTATCGTAAAATAAATGTATGATATCAATAACTTCGAAATGAAATGCGTCCTTCTGTAGCTGCTTGTTGTAATTACTGTCCAAACTTCTTTCACTCGTACCTACAACTTAGCCTAGTACTATTTGTTTGCATGCATTGCATTGTCGGAAGTAAATTACACAAATCAACGATCATTTAATGTGACCGTGTGATCTATTGTTGCCCTTACTGCACGACGTCTAGCTGTTTGCGAGACCATTATCAAATCTAAAACATGAGCTAATGTTATCAGTTTTTGACAGTAGAGTAGGAATAAACTTTACATTTTTGACTACTCCTGGCTTGCATTCCTCGTCTGGTCCAAATATGTGCAAAGTACAGGACTCCTTCCTTGTCCGTCAGTGTCCCAAAATATTTACTCACTAATAATAGTTTTCTAAATAGATTTTATTTCTTAAAAGTTGATACCAGTTCGACAGATATCTTATAATTTCTCTTTTTAAGCCTTTCCTGATTAACATGTGAACAAATATATTACTCGAAGAACATTCCCTGCCTCTTTCATGGTGAATTGAGTATATTTATTTTGAACAAAAGGATAACACCTCCTTTAAGGACTCAAAATATGGGCGCTATTCTTAAGAGGAAGTTTAATTACGGTTCAAAATTTTCCATTGCAGGAAAAAAAGACGTATTTATCACCGAACTGAAGGAGGCTTATACGGAACTCTTTAGTAACATTAAACCAGTCCCTTATCTCTGGGAACAAAAATTCTGTATAGACGAGGTATTCCTACAGGATGCTGTAAAGTTCAAAAGTTTGACAAACAATGTTCTAGAAAATGAGAATATCACCGAAAATATAGTGCCTTACCAACAAGTGTTAAGTAATACATCGAGTAAACGAATCATTATTGAGGCAGATCCTGGTTATGGTAAATCAACACTTACCCTTCAGTTTGCTTACGAGTGGTGCAATAAAACAAATGGTTCTTTCTTTGAAAAAGTGGATATTTTTATTCTTCTCCGATTACGAGAGATGGGCCGTGTATCGTCAATTTTTGAAGCCGTTAGGCAAGTTCTTTTACCCGAAGACTCACAAATCAATGCTAATGACGTAAAAACTATAATCGAAACCAGTCCTAACGTGGTTTTGTTATTAGATGGTTTCGACGAATACACAGATAGTGATAGTAACAACGATATAATGAAAATATTGCAAAGGAAAAAGCGTCAAAATGATTTAGTTGTCTTGACTACTAGATCATCAGTTCTCCCAAAGAATTACGCACCAACAACGAAAAGATTTAAGTTAATGGGTTTTGATGAAGCCGCACGAAACTCCTACATTAGCAAAGTTTTGGGAAAAGATATTGATATGGCAAAGAAAATTCAAGCAACAATGAACCAAAATGTCAACATCCGAGAGCTATGTCAGGTACCACTGTTCTTTTTCATGTTTGTACACATGGACAAAGACCTTCAAAGTTTTCAGTCAGTAACACGGGCCTTTGAAGGCATGATGGCATGTTTTCATAGTCACAGGAAAGAAAAAGATGAAGACAGCAGCATGGACGAGGACAACAGCCACGTGGTGTCCGATGCTTTTGACAATGAGCATGCTAAGCTCGGTGAACTAGCTTTCGGTTGCTTAATTGAAGGTGACGGAAATATGTTCTTAAGGAAAGATGAACTTTTAACACAAATTGACAAAAAGTTTTACGAACAGTTTCTACAGGCTGGTATCTTAGTTGAAGAAAGAGTTGTCATTGTAGGAGGAAAACGTAGTATCGGAGAAAGAAAAGTACTGAAACAAGTCAAGTTTCATCATAAAATATTTTACGAATGGTACGCTGCACGTTATTTAGTCAACTACGCTGAAAAAGATGCTGCTAAAAAACTTTTAAAAGACTTGAATCCATTTGATCATCAGTACATGTACCTGTTTTCCTGCGGATTAGAACCTGGCAGATGTGGTTTCATTTTAGATTACTTACGATCAAATGTAAAGTTTTGCAATTTTGCTAACATGTGCATTCTTGAACAAGTCCTAAACACTTTGGACGATACGACTTATATGCCTCCTTTGGATATTAATATAAGTGGAAGTGACACTCTACTGATACAAAGGTCTTCAGTACAACTTCTAAAAATTGCATCCCGGTATGAGGTAAGAGCTTTACAATTGTAAGCTTTTAATCTTACCTGACGTTTCCTTGAGGTTTTTCAATTGCAATGGAGCGTGGGTATCTTTAGCAGACACCTATATTTAATCATTGTATTTGGCTTAGTATTCCAGAAATATTCAACAAACAACAAGTTTTGCATTTGCAACAATGTTGGGATCTTTTCGAAAACCCTTAACAAGGTTTCTTACTTCGATGTTGTCACTTTGAAGGGAACGTTTTAAAGTTTATGGGTTTACTAGGATGACCTGGCAGAGATTAATATTAAAAACACCTGCAAAGCAGAATGGAGACAATAGGTTTGCAGGTACAAGCAAGATTGATGATGCAAATGGACTTTCTTATAAATTTACAGGTTTTACAAGTATGAAGATAACTAAAACATAACATTAACAACATTACAACTAAGACGCAAACTGGTTTGTACACTTTAATGATAAGCTAAAATTTTATTGGATTGGATTCTTATCCAAACTGCCTCATTCATGACAGAAAATGTACAGTTTATTTTAGCCTCGAATGGAATGAGTTAATTAGGCAATTTTTTTTTATAATTGCTATATTGAGCTTATAAAAAAATGAAATAACATGAAAAATAACAAATAAAAGTCCTTACATATTCTCTTTTGACTCTTATACATATTTTAACCATAGATACCTATTGAACATGTCGAGATAGACGGCGGAATCTTGCGTTTTGAGTCTTCAGATAGTCTCCTGTTAAGATCTGAGCTGTCTATACCAGCTCTAAATACACTGAAAAAGCTGTCAATTATTTTCAAAGGTCACATTGTGTCAAAAGAAGAAAGTGATAATATCTTACAGTATTCTGTTCTTTGTTCAGAGTTGAAAGAGATGAGGTAAGTCTTTCATAGTTGTTTTGTCTTATTTTCTAGCAGCGTGTGTCTAATGGCAGTCAATATGTGTGTCTTCTGTAAGGTGTTTCATGTTTCAGACTAAAGATTTTATTTCATATAGCTACATAGTTTTATTATTGAGGCTTTCAAAGCTTCATTGTGATTATTTCTTTTCTCAGGTTACAAAGTAATCTGATGCCAAAACAAATGGAAACCACAGCCTTGTCCCGCCTTCGTTCCAAACATATGCAAGGTTGTATTACAATGTTTAAATTGCTTCGATAAGTATGCTTTGCATAGGTAGTGCATTAGTTGAAACATATCACTTCTTCAACTTTTTACTATGATTTCATATGTATATATATATATATAGTAATATTAGTGATGTTTTAAACTTCTTACGGAGATGCCTATAGCGTCGTCCAGTGCGTGCAGATGAGTCTTGGAAAAACAAAATAAAACTTGCGTCCATTTTTCTCTAGTTATTTGGTGCCCTCGGCCTGATTCGTCTTACATCTTGGATCTTAAATCTGGGTTTTGGAAGGTTGGTAATTCTTTCTTCCTACAAAACAAATTAAAATATTTCAGTCAACGTTTGCTTCGAGAACTAAATGATAAGGAATGGTGATCAACGTACTTTGAAAGGCAAAGTCAAATTCATTTACAGCTACCTATTTATATTTTATTCTTCCTTCTTGCATCTTTTTTGATTAGGAAGTAATGGAAATTATTTATTTTATCAAGAGATTTCGTTTCATGATGTTGCAATGTTGTGCCTTAGTATAAGGATACCTTTGGGACGAAAGTACTGTTTAGAAATAAAAAAAATTAAACACTATTAGTTGCAAAAATACTTGAAATACTTTTTTGGACATTCTCGTAAATTTCCGTAAGAAATTTATCTTTCTTCCACATTTTGATATTTAAGTGATGTATGTGTAAACCGCATAAGCGTACGGAACATGTTGTCTGTACTCCAAAAAGGTATTTAGGAATTAAACTTTTTTCTAAACAATTTTTGCTCCCACTTTGTAATATGTTAAGATACTAAAACACGTGTCTAATTGCTAAACATTATGTTTTAAAACATGTTTAATTACTAAACATTAATCGCTAAACATGTTTAGAATTTAAACATGTTTACAAAATGGGGGCAAAATAAGTGGTCACCTGCTAAACACGCTTTTTTAGAGTAAAGGGCTGAACTATTTTTGTCTCAGAGAAGCCATGGAATTGTTCTTCTTACAATGTGCCAGTTTGAAAAATTGGTTGTTCCTGATCTGGGGCTAGACTGCTACTTCTCGAGACCCGGGTTGTAAGGCTATAGGTTATTTTGTAATAAAGTCACAATTAAATGGCTCAAACGCTATTCAAAACGCTCTCCAGGAATAAAATTTATGTGTTATATTTTCTATGTGTTATTTTTTCTTATGTGTTATATTTTCTAACATTCTCACAAGACTAAATCTGACGATGAAAAGATGAGTGATGAAATGTATCAACAAGAGGTAAAGCAGTAAAGTTTACTTTTGAAGTAATGAAATCTAGAAGGCTTCTAAGATTGGGGTACTGTGATAAAGTTATCAATGCCTTTAATCATTTTGAAATCTTAGAAGAAGATTTCTGAATGCGTTTTCTCTTAACCCAGTGTTTGCAAATGTTACCAAGCTTAACTTTTTATCAGGACGTCATAACATCAGATAGATATGGAAAGGGATTGATAAATGAAATGCCAGGACACCTTATGTGGTAGAATCATAGCTAACGTGGTCATTTTAGTCGATTTCATCAATTACTTCTTGTCTAGTTAAAATTTTGAGACAAGTGTAGGATCACGCTTCGTTTAGTGCAATTTAAAACAAGCAACAAGGATGTTGTTGTTACTGTTAGTCAAGTGTTTTTAGTATGTAGCAAAATGTAAAGCCTTAAGGAAAGACACGGTAAAACATACAGTAACCTACCAAAGTTAGCGGTCGCTAAAAACTTAATGAACAAACACGTTTTACTGTGTTAAAAATGATATGATTACACATTCAAATTAAATTAAAATCGTTTACGAGGAAATACTATTTAACATAATATTAAAACTGTGGTTTATTCTTTGTTTCGTGTTAACTTTAAGGAATCGCACATTCAACGCGCAGCGAAGAAAGAAGCAGCACGGTAAGAACTTGAAAGTGTTATCATGCGCATAAAGCAAAATAAGCCTATTTTGCTCTAAAGCGATAACGTGATGATATTTAACTGCTTCTCACAAGTGGTATTGATTGCATTAAGAGCACGGATGAAATGATAATGTCTATCATATATGCATTTGGTATCATCTTAGGGATGCCTAAAAAAACCCAACCAGTACCATTAATAGCAGAAGTTCAAAAAAGTCAATTGAATATAGTTCATCATGCCAACTTCGCACTCTTAAGTTGAGATGATAATAATTCTTGCCTACAGTTAGTAGCCACAACGTAACACAATTACTTATTTATATCCCCACACAGCCGGAATTGGGGCAAGTCTCTCAACGTAATCCTTGCTACCAAAAGGACAAAGAAATCTTCTCACCATCAAGATAATGTGCACTAAGGTATTCGGTGCAAAACCCTTACGACAGCAGCGACAAACCTATACGTGTTACTACAAAAACTAACTTGCGAAATTTAAACACTTTGATAATTTATAGAATGATATAAATCTTACCACATTCGTAAAGTATCACAGTTCCTTATGTCATTAAGCCTTTTCAAATCTACTAATCCCAACAACCGCATCATCACCACACTCATATCTTTGTTTCATAGCAGTGGTACTTACTAGGCATCTTTGCATGTCTCTATTCAAATAGATTAAACTAACATGCTTTTACTCCTATATTTTACTTTGCATTGTTTTGTATTAATGTGGGACTTCCGAAAAACGAGACGAAACCACATTACCTTATCACATATAAGTAGATTAAAGAAATCTGCCAAAGACAAAATTCAAAGAGTTTAAACAATGAAGAAAATTTTTTTTATTTAGAAAGCAAAAACCGCATCTCAAAAGCTTGTATTGTTTGGAAGTTACTAATTTTCAAAGAACTGTAGTTTTTTTTCAAAATGAAGTGCATTATGGGAAATCTGTGATGCCATCGCGGCATATTTATTTGACATAGAATTGAATTGAGATATGTAGCAACTTTCTTCCTAATGCCCTACATATATGGTATAGCTTTGTGCTAAATCTACATGGAAGCATATTCAAACATTTCAACAGTATCAAATTTCAAGGACAAACAGAATATTCAATTATAAAGAGAAACAAAAGGAATCTGAAGCAATGTCCCCACTTTACATAACATCCTGTGACCTTGATGTGAGCTGGAGGTATTGTCTGACAAAAATAAGTGTTCTTTAATATGAGATATATCAGGTTAGGAAAAGAGTATTGCTTTGGGGTTTGGGAGGGCATGAACTGGAATTTGTTTCTCTTTCACACAAGACGCTTGTGAAAAGCCACTGCAAATTGCCTGTAAATTTAGAGACAGGAAGCAAAGATTGCGTATTTACTTCAATTCGAGGTTTTTCTTCAAATGTCTGGACCATCATAACCAGCAGAATGGTTCAGTTATAAGCAAATATATCTGTAAATATTTTTCAGGGTTTTGTACTCACGCTATCTACTTCTTGAATGTATCTTCGTTTTCTTAATGATATGATTGTAGTTTGGACTGCCGGGCTTCAAAAAAGTTCCCGAGTGTGTAGATTTTCATCATTCCTAGCAGCTTAACATTAACCTTGCCTTTGAGTAATCCTATTCTTCATTGCACGTTTTTGGTGTTTGTATTTTCAAAAGCCCAACAGGGAAGTAAGAACCGATTAACAGATTAAACCAACTGATACTTACAAAGTTTTTCTGCCGAATGGTTTTATCTAGGTCTTATCGAGCGTAACATTGCTAACAGTGGGGCCTTTAGAGTCTTAGAATTGATTCCAGCCTTCAAACCGATGATATTTCCTCTTTCCTTGATCAGCGTAGTTAAAACCGCCATAACGTGCACAGTAAAAGATTAATACGGTCCGTTCTGATTTGTTCAAGCCCATCGACTAGCTTTGATGTGCTAAAGGTAATATTTAAGAAAGTGTACTTTTAAATTTCCTGCCATCCTGGTTTGCAATAACTTCATGGGAATAAAGATAAAAACTTGCTCTTGGCCGTTTCTCAACAGTGACGGATGTGATTCCTCAGCTTCTTATTGGTACTTTATGCAAAACCCCAGGGTCAAAAATGGCTTGGTTAGGGTAAGACTTGTGGGGCCTTTCGACGGACTAAAAAATAAAATTTATTACTTTGTAATGTTGTAATGTTCTTGTTTATAAGTATTTCATTGTTTGTCAGTCTTATAACAGGAAGGAGAATAAAGGAGAAATAAACCCTTGTTATGGCTAGCTTTTACAGCATCAAAACTAACTTTTTGAACTATGCTCTTTCCATCCGAAACAAAAGAGAGATATGAAAACATCCTTTTCATCCCTAAAAAGAAATATACAAAACGCCTCTGCAATGCGCCATGATAAATCCTCAAAGTTTCCGGTGGTTCCGTGGCAAGAACGAGCCTCATATTGTATTTCAGCTTGATTTCACAAGAAAAAGTGTTTCCAACACGCAAAAATTAGAAATGTACCTAAAAAAAATAAATATTTGTTACCATTGAAAAAGTTTGGCATAAAACATCATAAAAAGAGTTTCATAGTTGAAAAATATATACATATTTCACAAAAAAAGGAATTTTCCGTTTTTTAAAGAGTGATTTTTGAGGACTATAAATTTATCACATTTTACTCGATCAGCGTCGCGACGACTATACTACTGTACATGTACATATACATGTACATAGCGTTACATCTTTTTCATATATACATAGTACAACCATTAGTTACCGAAATCTAAATTTGCTTTTCGAAATACGGCAATCTGTGGACCAGGCTATTTTTGATGGGAAGATGGATGCATTTGGACTTGTCTTATCTTTTTGAGCCAGAGTTCACAGTGGAAGAGCTAAAACAACGAGTCGAAGAGCTGGCAAAAGTAGCCGCAAATGCTGGTTACAGTGACTCTGATACCAACGTGTCAAATAAAACTACAGATAGTAGTCCGCGACGGATGACGAAGCTTGGTGCCGTTGTTGTTTCTGTACACCGGTAGAGAACGATAAAGAAAAGGTCTGCTGCCAAGGATTGTTCGGCGGAAGTCCATTCTTGGCCAGTGGTGATTGTCTAACAAACATACCGGAATTTTCACATCTATTATTACAACCAATTGTTTTAGAACTTGGTTTTGTTCAGTTTCTGAGGTCGAAGAAAAAAAATCCAAGTGCTGCTGACAATATGATAAACAGGTATGGTAACGCGTCCTTAGATTTTGAAATAGCATACTTTACACACCAAGATATGCACAAACGTTTGGCTAAACCAGTTCATTACAAAATGAAATGCTAGGATTAGCCTTGGAGAATTGCATCCAATTTTTTTATGGGCGTTTGTTGAGGGAGAAAGCCTGGAAATTTGACCAGGTACATGCAAATTACAAACTCACACACGAACCCCTCAGACACCACCTTGGACATGATTTTTATGTAACAAAATTTTTTAAACATGATCATCAGGAGACAGCAATGTGTGATCATTCATGCCGTCATTTCAAAGCATCTCTAGCCTATCCTATGCAAAAAACCTGCCTGCTTTAATGCGGTCATGGTAGCCAGTGAAGTCGCCTTAAATTTTAATATCTATTAGGCCTTCAATAACCCCATAACAGCTCGTAGCACCGCAGTCACAAACTCCATATGAATAATTATCGGTATTCACCATCCGTACCGGCCGATATTCTCAAGTTTTATCCGAGGCCCTATAGCCTACCGCTATTCTCAGAATTGATGTTTAACGCCGATATTACCGTAACTGACATTAATCGTCCAATATTTCATGAAAATGGGACCCTGAGTATATTTGACTGCAAATTCCAACATTTACCTCATCAAGGTGAAGTGATACTGGAAATGGGGTGTTCTGTAGCCTACAGTAGGCCTAAGTTAGTTACCGAAGGCTGATTTCTCTAAATATTGGCATCGGCCAATATGGAGAACTGAAACACTGTATCAGTAATTTCGACTATTTGCAATATCAGTACAACACTATTATTATATTAAATTCCAACCTTTGTATTCACTTTGTATGTCATCACAATGAGCAAAAATACTGTAATTTTTAATGGACTGTAAAATGCCAAACAGTGAAAGACATGTTCATCTAGTCACAGTCAGGCCAGCATGACATGCAAATGTGACTGTGTGGATATGTTACCTCTCACCCCCATATTTTTTATACAGAAATATAAAAACACGTTCATGCACAAGACATGTTTTCTATCCCACCCTCCTCTACCAAATATTTAGTAGTAGTCATAATTATGCTGTAATCGATACAGGAGGTCAAACCATCTTCTCACTAAAATTTTAAAATTCATGTTGATACAGCTTTGAGTTTTGTATTTGTTGAAGTATTTTCCATATGAATGTACTCAAGAGTCATGCTCAACAGTGAGGATGCATTCATTTTTTTAAAGTGTATCAATTGTGTTCCCCTGTCTTTGCTGGAAAGCTATTTAAATTGTTTTCTGCTGAATTTTGTTTCACAGACAGAGACGTCTGGTGGCCTACCGACATCTTGCCTTGTGGTACAACCACTCTGTCCCCTTTGGTAAAGGTGTGAGGATTGCTCTTCCATCCTGTTGCATCAATGCCATTAGGAGCCGATTTCCAAAAGATTTGCAGGATCATAGGTAGGCTTCAAGGAAGTGATAGATGCTATAGAGATGGAGTAAATCTGACAATTGATTATAAGAACATGTGCTTTTTCTTATTTCAGTGGTTGTTATTTTATGTGGAGTGTTTATAAAAAAGTGGCCAATAAAAGAAGACAGTTAGCAAGTATACTGTACATAATACCTTTAGCCATATACTCTCTTTTTGTTTCCATGCGGGTGCTTAATCAGGGAGCTGTCAGAAATCAAGGTTCACCATACACGTCTGATTTGACTGTCAAAGTTGTAGCGCAGCAGGCTAAGATTAAAAGTATCAGTAACACTCCCTTCAAAGGGGAACTTTGAGGTCTGTCACTTGAAGTCTATGCATGCTAAAGTAGGAAAGAGTATTCTGAAATTGATGGAATTGTTCTAAGGACTTTTATCCTTAACAGCACCCTGATTGAATAAGTGGACAGGCTTTCATACCGTTGTATAGTAATTCGGAACTATCGACTTCGTGTTGTGACAATCAAGCTGTTTGTTACGGAAGAGAGGAATGCACAACTTTAGCGCATCATAGTATACCATGTTGTAAAGTTCCCACATGAGAATTGGTGGCAAATAATTTTTAAATAAGTCAACGCTGCTCAATTGACCGCGTTCTGATTCATAGGCCTCAATGGCTCAGTGGTCAGAGCATTCGCCTAGTGTGCGAGAGGTCGTGGGTT
>WURT03000374.1:0-17085 GCA_009936505.3 Holothuria glaberrima
AATTTCGGTGATGTTTACTCCATTTGTAGGCTTTGACTTGATAAATCGTGTTCCCTACATTGTATGATCTCAAATATGTATATATACGATTTATGAGTTATCAAGTTAGTTAGAGGGAGGGGAGGGAATTTATATCCGAGACAATAGTATAGGTCCATTGTTTTTCAGATACCCTCCGATAGTACCACACGGAAGAGAAAAATGATGAAGATACTAATTTAATTAAGTACTCATAATGGCAGCCAACGTAGGTGTAAGTGCTTTATGCCTGTTGATGATGTTTGTATTGCTTTGTACAAAATTGGTTTTAGATTATTATTTTACACATTTTAATGAGCCTGTGGGGGAAATATACGTCAACATTTGGCATAGTCACGCCACTTTCTGCTCAAATTCACTTTGATGCACGTAACAGTAATAATGATTTTCCTAAAGCAGTAACAATAATGCATCAAAATAGATGATGAAACTATTTCTAACAATGGAGCTAGAGGGAAAATGTGATTGCTTTTAGTAGAGGTACAGGTTAATAACTGCCAAATTCAAACGAGGCTAGTCAAACTAAGACGGATTTTAATGAAAACGTCTTTATGTACGGTAGTTGCTCATTTTAATGAACAAGTCATAGCATTTTAATTTACGACAATTTGCCCTCAAGGCCAATTTCTCATCTATCTGGATACACACTTAGTGAAAAGACACAACAGTTCTCTGTGAACACAACATGAATGTATCAATGCACTCATGAGTAAGTTTCATGGTTTTTTTTTTCTTTGTTTGTTTTGAGACAGAGTGAACATTTTCAAAGAAGGGAATAGGGACTTGCAGACAATTAGTTATAATTTTAAAATTTATCATATTGTCTGTAATGTGTGTTTATATTTTATTGCTCTAATCCTATAGGCTAACAAGTAATTATATACATATATATATATATATGTATATATATTCTTGTGTGCTGGATTAACAATAAGTATATTTCACTTCAGCACAGGTACCTTTTAATATAACTGAGTCTTCCTTAAATTTCATTTCTCTGTTCTTCTTCAGTAACTTAAACCCACTCCTTTGAGAAAGTTGAAGTTACTTAAACACAAATAAGTTATTTCAATGATTCTGAGTCGATAACATGGTAAAACATCAATAAGTCTGACAAATAGTCTAGTCACTATCCAATCGGTCAACTTAATGCTTTTAGTTACAGCATACTAACTGATACAAAACCCTACACACAGGGTTACAGCCCTATATTCCGACACACCTGTATTCCGACACCCTTATGTTCCGACATGTCCATTACGTTACCCATTTAACACCGCTGTGTTCCAACAAACCGCTATGATTATTCTGACGCCGTTTATGTGGTAACATTAGTCGGGTCACTGTGTCCGAACCACTGTGTCCTCATCTGTTATCTTAACAACAATCATTCACACATAATTCAATACCTCTATCTACGAGTTGTCGGAACATAGGAGTGACGGAACATATGGGTATCGGAACATATGGGTATCGGAACATAGGAGTGACGGAACATATGGGTGTCAGAACATAGGAGTGACCGAAGATACGGGTGTCGGAACATAGGAATGACGGAACATATGGGTGTCGGAACATAGGAGTGACGGAACATATGGGTGTCGGAACATAGGAATGACGGAACATATGGGTGTCAGAACATAGGAGTGACAGAAGATATGGGTGTCGGAACATAGGAGTGACGGAACATATGGGTGTCTGAACATAGGGCAGTCACGACACACATTATTCTTACTTGTAAGGGCATCGTTTTATACTTGCTAAAACTGTTGAGCATGTATGCCATTCGACAAAGTTATAGAAACTACCTTAAAAAAAGGTATAGAAACTACCTTAACATGGTCAAAAGGTTAGCAACCTTTTTGAAGAAATATAAACGGAACGCAGTTTTGACCAACCTTGATAGTTCTTTTATCCAACAATTTATCAGACGGCATACGTGCTAAACAGTGTATCAAATATCAGATATTGTTATCCCATTGTGGAAATGGAGTGAACTCTTACACTAGTACCAGTTAAATACTACAAAGGATAAGTGGGTAATTGTATACCACTTAAAGGCCGTAAGTATTTTCCATTATTCTATACAAATAGCTAATGCAATGGAGCATTGCACCCTGAACAAGTAATAGTACACAAGTTGAAAAAGGATCTTGCACGAAAATTTAATTATCGTAATATCCGTGTTATATAAAGAGATAGGGGTTATGCGTCTCAAATAAAAAAAACTACATCTCTAATATCAAAACCATATGACTCTTCAATGTGTCAAAGAGCCGAGTATTGTTTAAACCCATTCGGTTCTAAGTGACTAGTAATGCATACAGTCTAAACGTCGTTTGTATGTAGTCACGTGATGGAAGGTTTTAATTTGCTTAATGTGTTCCTATAGATGTACCTTTGTTCATTTGCATTCGATTTCCATTCCCAACAGGATCTAACATCAGCAGGGCTTGCAGTTAATCTCTTGTGACCAAAACTTCAAGCATAAGAGAACACACTCAACTGGGTGTGTATACTTCATACAGCAGGCCAATGATATATATTGCGGACTGCTACAGACGAATGGAGTGTATAAGGGTATTTGGTTGTCAGCGGGCTGTGCGATTTTGAGTGAAAGAAACGGTGCAACAAATGAATACAAAGCATGTCTATGTACGTCATAGTATTTACAACCACAGAACTAAATGCTAGGAAGGATCGTTCCATAATAATGTTTTGAAGCCTTCATGGAGGGTCATGTGATGTAGGTTGAAAATGTTTTTCAAAGAATTGACATGGCATTTCTTTGAAAACATTTTCAAAACGTGTCCAAATTTTTTTTTGAAATTCTCGCATACCCTGTCTAAACTGTGCAACAAATTGAAAACAAGCATGTTTTGGGTTTGTTGCAAGTGAATGTTTTGAGAATATTTTTTGGGAAAGTTGCTGGTGTATACAGGCCTTAACGTTATAGCCAGTAACTTAAGGAGGCGTAGTCTAACCTGTCAATTGCATAGCGCGTATGTACTTTACAGGGCAAAGAACGGCTTGTATGACAGCGGAATCGACTTGAGTAAGCTCACCTACATCACGTGACCGCCACGTTGCTTCAGTTTCGAGGCATATTCAACATTGACTCCAGGTTATATAGCTATGTGTGTAAAATTGACGAATCAAAAATTAACTTTTTCTTCCTACACTGCCTCCTCATTGATCTAAGAAGTGTTCGTGTAAACTTTGCACAGGGGAAACCCCTTTTGAACAGCGACCCGGGCTTTTTTTATTTCATTCTTTGATATTCTCTAAGCAAAAACTTCATTGGGTATCAGGATCTAAACAAATAAATGAAGACAACCTCTTCATTTGTTAAGGTGAAAGCCTCGCTTCTCAAAATAGAAAATGTAGTTTATATAAACACTATTCAATAGGCTTAAAATATTTCGTAACAGTGAATTAACAAATAAATAGTTATCACGAATAATTATTTGTATGTATGAATTATTTGGCAACAGTTTAATCATCTGCCATTTATAGACAGTCCAATATATAACTCATATTTTTACTCCTTTACATATTGCATCAACTGCACATGCTCTGCTTTTGGTTAGATTGCTATTGCTGTTTGAACAACAATATATAATAGACCTCATTAGTTCACAACTATATGTTCACGATCTAGAAATATAACCAACGTTTTCAAACAGTATTTTAGGTGATCCAATATACTAAAAACGACATTTGGGAGCAGTAGTTAAGAGAGTAGCACAGTATATTGAGGGAGCCAGGGTACGTACATTATTACTATTTGCCACACAATATGTTGAAAATTTAATGATGCATTTTATGATGTGGCTGTTTTTAACATTTAAACAGCTGGTAATCTAAAACGAATTATGCCTACTAAACCAGTTCGGGAGATAACCGTTTCAAGGTGAAAATAAATTTTCTCCTGATCGGGGGAAATTTTTGCCATGGATGGCACCATTTTTAAATTTCTTCCATAAGACATTGCGAGCCTACCGCGCAAATTCAACGGAGACGAATATTTAAAACGACCTGAAAATTTTCATCGATTCTAGAAAAAGAAATACTAGCATATTTATAAACTTTGTAGCTGAGGGAACAAAAAAGCCGAGTCATATTTGATAGTTCATCGCGCAGTTTTTGAGATAATGAGCAATTTTGCTAAGCTCTTTGTCCTAAGCTTAATTTACAGACTCGACACAGCCGCAAATTGTTTGCAACGTTTTCCACACAAGGATTTCCAAGTGGATCATACCAATACTTGTGTTCATTAACAAGCAGTGGAAGGTTCCTTGTGTTTCGCTCTATGTGCATGAACTATTTTCTTCAGCCTGAATAAACACACATGTTTTAAACAGATCGACGAATGTGAAGAGGTAGACTCTAAGTACTTATAAATATTCATAATTTCAAACAGGCAAAATTTCCCGCGATCGAGTGAAATGTAAACTAATTTTCACCCTGAAGCAATGAAATTACAATTCGAAATACAGAAAAAATGAACTATCTCTAGTTTACTGTAGAAAGTGACGCAAAGACATGAGTTGCCAGACAAAAAAGTATTTTTTTAAATTGTGGGATAAATACAATGACTGCCATGGCTAGCAAATGCTTCTATGGGCTGTGTGCGTGTTTTGTCTCTAGCAGAATATTTTTTCTTCCTAATTATATCTCCAGAAATGTGTTATTGATTAAAGCAGGAAACTGTTACTCCGAGTTACAGCTCCCTGATTGAAGAAACGTGATTGAGACACACCAATGAGCCATGGAAGAGATTTCGGGAGTAATGTGAACGCTGCAAGTAAGCTTGCATTACTCATACTGTTATACACAGTTTCTATTGATGTATTAAAAGCCTCGTCGTGATTTAGAACGCATCTTAAAGCTAATCCGTTGTCATGGTTACACTTTGGTTGAATGTCAAGTTTTTCTTAGGTTTCACGTAAAGTAAATACTCCATAACTTACTGAGCTGGGCCCTCACGCCTAAGGAAGAGTAATACCAGCTGTAACTTTCGTATAACTAAGGTATCCCGAAACCGACGTGTAACTTGGCTTAGTCATGTGATTAAACGGTCAATTCCTCCAAAATGTATATTTAAATTTATCAATGTTTGCAGGGAAATTGCAAGGCGGTATGAATAAACATCGCACCAATCATATGCACCTCCTCCATTTACATTCTTACAATAACTGGATAGTATAGCCCGTATAACTATAAATAGATATTTTTATGTTAATGCTATAATTTGGTTCAAAAGCTAGTATGGCAGCATTTAAGGAAACCTAGTTTGAATTGTAGAAACACAATATCAATCTGTTTTCTTCGGCAGAACACTTTTACACAATACACTGATATGATCAATTAAAAAAAAATTTGAACTTGAAACTGGATTCAATACATTACAAACTTATTGTAAAAGTCAGTGAATCTTTGATCAGTTTCAGTAGATATGCTCGTAGTCTGAGGCAATAAATATCAACTATTACCAGGAAGATTAAAACTGCTTATTTTTCTTCCCTAAGCAAGAAAGGAAAATCCTTTCACTGAATTATGTAATAGAAAAGACAAACAAAAGAAGTTTCTAGTAGCGATGAATAATTCATGATTACTTGTAAGTGCCAACGGACGAATGATGGCTGGCTCAACAAAAATAAGCTACGGATGTAATAATACAATCTCTGAATGCATTTTGTCGTTGACAGGCAGGATTTCTGATATGAATGTAAACATCCCTGTCATTTCTACGGGTTGCTGAATATTTGAGAATAAAATTAGTCTGATTTTTTGAAAATGAAGAAGTAACAAGCATGTTAAATGCAAAGAGGAACAGAATGAATGTGTCTGTGATGTAAACACGTGACTCGCACTCTGATTTTGACCTTTTCTGAGGCCCCCTTTCCTTTATGAAGGAAGATTATTCTAAATCTGAGAACTAAGTAGAGTTGTTTATCAACGTAAACTTCGTTTAATTCTTCAATCTTTCTTTAAATTTTCCTGTATGACGTGTAGGTAGATATTCTAAAGGTCGTCTTATCAAATACAATACTTACAAAGCGTTAAAATACAAAGATGAGTCATTAATGCAAAAGAAAAGCAAATACTTCTTAGCAGGCTTTTGGGTAGGTAAGGATCGGCAGAAATGACATACTTAAGTAGAAAAATTGTTGGCTATCTTCTGGCAAATATGGCAATACAAGTTGGGCAAAAGTGCTGCAGTGGCCCCAACAGGAAGTTATCCCGTACGTTTACATATATTTATATACAGCGATTGCTAGTCAACACTTTGCAAACACAAAAACAAAAACAAAAAAAACAAACAAAAACAACAAATAAACAAGATTTTTTACAGCATGGGGAAAAGTTGAAACCGTCACAAGACAAGTATCACCTGCTGACTTATAATATGGCTGTAAAAATTGATGCTACAGATTTTTCTGCATTGACTAGGTATAAACAGCAGTAAGTAGTTAAAAGCAAAGGGTCTTTGTTAGGAAACTAATGCGTTTAACGCCGGCGAGTTTAAATAACGCAACCCGTTGTGATATGTCTATGCATTACAAAATACAAGCATTAATGCAAGGAGAATACACTAATGCAGGCTATATAGCTTCTTGTTATTTACAACGAAACAACAGTTTTCAGTCCATAATGACCAATTAATGTAAACTGCATGGCGTTTAAAAGGTTCACCCTGGTACTGCTGGTAAAATGATCTTCACAAGCATTCTTTCGTCTTGAGGCCTGCTCGTTTTTTGTATGTAACAAAGATTAAAGTTACTTGTTACAAAGTAGCAGCTAATAAACCAGTAAAAAACAGACATTTAACTACTCCTAAGCCATTTGCAACCGTTCTGGTTAAAACTCATATTCAAAGACATGCATTTATTCGCCAGTCTACGTGCTGTATGTTAAAGTATAATTACGGCAAAGGCAGGTGCTTAATAACCTGTGCTGCAATATGTGTTGCCTCAGTGGATGCATGACCGCACATCTATTATAATAAATATAGTTGTAATTACACCATACGAAGGCAAGCTATAATGGCTGTCTGGATGACGTCATACAGCTCTAGTTATATCGCCATTCAAGCAATCTTAAAAAGATTTCAACACAAAGCGCTCCGAGTCAAACCGTATAGTGGTAATTGCGTTTCCACAGAAGTAAATTTTGTTTGTTGGATTCATTTGAAATTGTTAAACACTTTCAACAGCACTAAATAAACGGAGAATATCACAAAAACCTACTCTCTCTTTCTTTTACATTATAAGTCAAGGAAGGCTGTCTTGATGCACCCGTAAGAAATGACTTACTCTCCTTAACTGTTGACAAACGTGCATGATCATGAGGAATATTAGATTTGCGTATAGCGGAAATGGTCCTAGACACTTAGACACTAGGTGATCATTGTGAATTAGGTAATGTCCAAAACAAATTGTATAGATAAATAAAAAATTAACAAATAAATAAAAAGATCACGATTTTCGGACTAAATCGAATGTGTAACAGAGACCTAATGATGCTTGATTAGACTAAGTCTTTAAATGAGCCTTAACCATCAATATAAATGCTGTCTTCATCGGGATTCCATTACACAAAAATCAATGTGATTATTAAACCCACGAACCTAATGCAAATTAGCTCTTCAATCTATCCGGAAAAAATTAAAGACTTTTACAACAGCATCGATTTTTCCAAAATTGTTTGTTTTTTTTTTTCGATGTGTCACTTCGAGGAATACATGTGGCCTATGCTGCTAGTGCGCTTTGTTCTATGGTTTCTTCTTCTTTTAAAATTTATTTTTCATGCAATTTTCTGTAATTTTATGTTATGCATTTATATGCTGGATTTCATTTGACGCCCTTAGCGACGCTTTTAAAGATGATTTTGCATATTTTATTTTCAAGGAAGAGGTCAACCATAAGTTGTTTGAAAAATTCGCATATTCCTCTTATTTAGCTATTTTACATTCTGAATGGATACCTGGTGAAGTTTTATCAGTCTGGCAGACGTCCTATTTTTCGAGAAAGATGTACGGTAGCATTAAACTTTCTTTAGTAGATGCTGATAAGTAACCAGAATATGCATACCTATATCGTAATCCCCATTAAAAGCAAGGACTCATGAAGCGAATAACCATGCAAATGATACCAGCATTGTGATTTGAAATGTTAAATGTGTTCGTTGCCTCTAGAGAATGTTCGTTGGCTAACTGCATCTCTCACTAGTCAACAACTAGGAGAAATCTTCTAGTGCATTCTTCCCGGCTGAGCTGTCAGTCAGGGCTGCAAGCGTTTATAAACTCGAAGAAGTGTGTGTATATGTGTGGCACGTTCTTATGTTGACGTATACTTATCGCCGTCATACTTGCCCAACATTAAGTTCATACGTGAAAACAACAATCAGAGAAATAGTTGGCGTAGTTGCTAGATCATTCCCCGCTGTGTTATACTAGCAACCGCAGATGTTGATTACCCGGTGTACTATAGGTAAGGCATGTATGAAATTGTACTGAGATCCACACTGGATGAACGTGAGACAATGGGTGTGCGCATTGAGGGAAATACATAATAGTTTCAATGGTTCCCCTTGCCACGATCTCATTATGTAAATCATCACAATGGAAAGTAATATAATTTACCGTTAAAACAAAGAACTATAGGCCTACCTATGTATGTAAATACCATATTATGGCAATACTGTCCTTATTTCAAACTTAGTTACTTTAACTTCTCTTGATGGCTGCGGGGCTTCCCTAATTAGAGTCAATGTATTCCATGCCAGGCGTTTTTTTTTTTTATTAGTCTAGGATGAATAAAAAGCAATGTTTTAAAGCCGACGCCATTATTTTGATTCCGTAGTGATTTTAAGGCTCTTCTCAATCGTAACAGATGTTGTAAAGTAATTACGTGGTCAGTTTCATTTAAAGCAGGATGATAAATTAGGTCGTATATAAATTAAAGGGCAGATATAGTCATGCCAGGTGAGATAGGGTGCACCCGTACCAAAGTATCTCTCTCTACTTTTAATAGCATTCGTTTCTAGGTTAATTTGTTTCCAAAGATTCTCCAACGAAGAGCTCCAGTTTGCAAATGCAAGAACCGGAGTTAACCCAATAACTCAGGATTACTTTCAAATATCTTGCCATCATAACAGACAAAAAGTGCATTTGAAGAGGATGTAGGTCCTCGTGAGGAAAGTGAATCATGTATTTCATTAAGGCAAATGCATGCAGAAAAGTAACTTACACCACGTATTTATGTACTGATCGCCGAAGGAAACTGATTAGCCTGAATCTGGGTGACGTCATGTGAGAGCGTGACGAAAACGATTCATGGCCTGCTAAGTTGATTAACTATTCTCTCTCAGACTGGTGGGCAAAGGAAGAAGATGAAAGCTATGATCCGAGTACCTTCAAGACTGTTTATCGACACAGGGAAGACTGACAGCGCGATACTTTGCCATCCTTTCGGTTGATTACAGGTTTATATACATTTTGGTATGATGCAGAGGGACCTCCCATTATGCTTAGCTACCTGACCACGCCTTCTTTTACAATACCTTGGAACAGGAATTTAGCCTAGGTGTGTATAAAAAAGAATAGACTCATTCACTCTTTACAAACAAAGACTTCACTGCCTGTAGGTAAAGAGAGCTTACACTGTCGTCACAACGCAAAGTAGATTCAAATTTGTCTACTTTCTGCGTGCAATCGCACAAGCGTTTACACGCGCAACACCGAACATACACGCATATGTTCTTGCGCATGCTCCATGCCAACCAATGCCAACCAGTGACGTAACCGTGAACAGTCTAATAGGAATATTTACCACAAGCTTCCATTATATCAAATAATGGTATGAAAATATTGTTTTGAAAATATAAGTTTACTAGAATCGAAGGGAAATCTTGTGTTTTTTACCGGAGAGACAGGATATGAAAACAAACATTGCATGGAACAGGTGAAAATGAATGAGTTAAAGTAAAAACTAAGGAGTATGAATACAAATAATATTGTAACCAAACAATCTATTCAAAAACAATACCTTAAAAAGTGAAAAGAACACACAAAGAGGCTGCTATTTGCCAGCTAAGCCTCGACTTGTCCCTCACGCCCGATCTTTGTCCCCTACCACCGATCTTTAAGTGTAGATGTTATTTTTAATATTTTTACAATACTGTCAAAACATGGCGCAAGGAGAGTACGTTTCATAATTCCTTATCTTATTATCAACATCGTCAAAACATGTGTTTGCTCCTGCACGGTCGATTGAAAAAAATGTTATAATTCTGCCTTTGTTTACTAAAAATATTCCACGACAAGAAGAAACGACAACCAGCAACAAGCATTGATAACAAACTCTTGAAGTAAATTCAAGTATTTCATGTTTTGCTAGCGTCAATTTTGTTACCCGACATAAGCCTTAAATGTAACAGAAACCTTCATTACACAGAAACAGAAATAACTACAGCGTAATGACAGACCTAACAACGGCACAAGGTCAACGTTTGTGCAAAATATGTTGTTTTCGTTACAGCTTCATCCATAGCCTAGTAATTACTTCTTTTCGTCCACATAATACAACTTTATTGATATTCCGCTGCTGGGAGAGAGCTAACCGTAAATTGACCATGGACGGTGAGAATAGCAATAGCCAATCAGGCTGCACTATGTTATATGCTACGTCACATTCGGGTGAAAAAACCTCAAATTTTAAACTCGAAAATTGACGTCATACATCTGCGATCAAAATCGATTTGGTAGATCAAATCCTGTCGCCGGCTGCGCAAAATTTGTTTAGTGCCTTTGGTATGCGCGATGTATGTGCGAATTAAGATCACTTGGAAAATCTCTAAGGAAATTAAAACAGATTATTCCGTAGGATAGTTACAGCAGAAAATGTGGCAACTCAATAACCGGAAATCTTTATCTTTTTTCTCATTTCTTAAATCCAGCCTGGTTTCCTTCACATCATTCTAATTTAGAATAAAGTAGAGATTGATCCCTCGAGCTGTTGTATACTTCATATATTCTAGGAGTAATCTGATACTTCTTCTTCATGCTCTAAAATCCTTCTTCTCATGAATAAAATCCTATAAGTCCAAAGCAAAAATGGCCTCAGTCCTTTCGTCGATGGTATAAGACAGAGAGAAATATCATATGACGTCATCGCATTGCTGAATCTTGACAAATCAACCGTTAAAGAACAAGGGGCCACCTGCAGTAGTATGAGTGTGACGTCATACGTTTAGGTACGTAATTAAAACGTGCTGAGGAGACGATTTCTGCCTCAACAGCCAATCCCGAAGGACGTAATACATTGGCGTGCATGATAATTGGACATGAAAAGGAGAGAAAGGAAGTCTGTTTTTGGTACTTGTCTTAGGTTTTATGTTAAAACATGGCGATGATGGACGTGATACACTTGCCTGCATTTTTATGTGAAGACAATTTTATCGAAAGATTGAGAGTTTTCCGGTAAAAAAGCCATCATATTGTAGAAGAGCCAAGTCTATAAACTGTAAAACATGCTATCAAATTTGCTGTTCAGTTAAGGGATTGTGTGACATTTTTACATCGTTTATGAACAATGGGTAGAACGGCCTACTAAGGCAATGCATGATAATCACAATGAATATAATTATGCAACTGAATCTGATGCACAGTTAAAACAATTCAAGAAATGGATCAACTTATCAAGTTTTTATAGATTAAATTCTTAACAATTAAAACACTGACATTCACTCCTACAAGAATTTCAGAACGGTAACCCACAAATTGAACTTGGGAATATGCAATATCTGTCTTCCAGTAACCATTAAAGGGGGAATGCAGTCGCCCCAAGTTTATTTTTAAAAATTTGCTAAATAATTCAGATCTCCTCTTATTTCTCTCACAAGTATTTTTTGTAAAGTTTTCTGATAAAATCATTGAATATTGAAGGTAAACCAAAGAGTTATTCTGCATAAATTGAAGAAATAAGTGACAAAAATTTTGTCATGATTGATATGGGCCATTCCTGACCTAGTGTACTGGGGTACACTAACTCAAATTGGTGGGGGAGGACTGCATTTTCCCTTGAAGCTTTTTAGAGCTCATTGCGAAATAGAAAGGCACTTCCCGTAAATAAACATTCCACGCCTTACAACAATTCTATTCACTCATACCTTCCAATACCTTGAGCTCCTCTAAAATTAATAGTTACCCTCATCCACTCTACTCCATTCAGCCCTCTCATCCCTATTGAGTATAGGTGCCCGAGGTCGTAACCTCGTAGCTTATAGGGTACCAAAACTTTATGTTAACCTGATTTTATTGACCAGGCTCCTTTATAAGTCTTTATATACAAGGACTGTTGATCGTCATCGTTCACAAATTTCATGTAAGTATAGCGGTTTACCAAAGCTTGTTCCTTCATTATATGTTTATACACCCAAATGATTGATTACACAACTGTCAAATTCCTGTCGAAAGACTCGCGCAAAATGTATGCCTTAATGAAAGAAATATAAACAACTACACATCGTTTCTGATATCAATAATGAATGTCACTTTCACAAAGACACCGTACTTAGACATCTCTCAATTATAAATGCAAAGCAAAACTAGTAATGAATTATGTCATTTCCTGACAAAAAGAAAAAAAAAACAGTCCGTGGCCTCTAATTTGTCACAGGCTATAACGTTACTTATCCTGCTCCACGATAGAACGAGCCCGTGCACTACTCATATAGTTCTCAACAGCACAATTGTAACACAGTGTACGTTGTTCGCCGTTCTCATTATGAAACCTTATTTTGATCGCCGTCTTTGTTACTGGCAGATCTCCTCCTCGGCTATAAAGCTCTGAGTAGGCCGTTATTAAACCTAGACAGTGTGTACGGTACTTGCTGTTGTTACTTATTATTTTGAACAACAGATGACATACAAAAAACGCTCTCCATGGCTGACACAATCTAAAAATACGACGTTGAAGCTGAAGACAAACATGAATAGGAGAGAAGATTCATTTCATACCTAGGGTACACACATGTTGTGTCACAGGGTTATATATTGTTTCTCAGATAAGAGACAGAAAATCTGCCGCGAAGCCTGAGAAATTGCGAGAAGTGATTGTGACGAAAGAAAGTACTGTATTATACCAGGGAGTTGTTCCTGATTACACATAAGAGCTCTCCTGCTAATGTAGGGATCTACTCAGAGCCCATAATAACACCAGACTTGAATTCCGAAGAGATGGGGGACTCATGTAAAAGCGAATCTCCTTTTCAAGTGTCTTCGGACCTATTTAATATTCCATTATTGTTCCTTTCAAAGCATTACATACTCATTATTTTGGACATTTCAAAATATTGCAAATGCTCTGCTTCCTTAGAATCCACAGTTGTACCTATAGCTACTATTATACTGTGAAATGTCTATGTAGGAATGGGTAGCACTAATGTTTACATTGAAAAAGGAAACCTTAGTTTCCGTCTTCTCAGAGCCCCTATTGTACAAAGTAGATGTACTTATATTTAACACGACTAAACGCTCTGTCGAATTCAAAATAAGCACCAAACCGTATCTCAAGATGACTAGTGTGACCTTTTCAAATGTTTGCTTTCGGCAAGTTGTAATTCCAAACTTCCCCCTAAGAATTTGATATCAATATTGAGTATTTTCCATAGGACTTTTCGTATGCTAGCCTTTAAACCTGAAATGTCCCTTACGCTAACAGGAAGTACCAGCTTACATTCCTAAAGCCATATAGAAGACGTACGTTGCGACGTCGGCATATTTTGTACAATACGGTTACAGCTCGTCATTGACGGGCTCCATAAATACAGTAATGAACAGTAGTAATAAAATACGATTAACATCGTGAATGAAAAGCGAAGACAATTACGATAAGTTGAAATTATAACGTTTAAACTATGTCTACTTATCTGAATTCAACTGTATTAATTCCGAAAAAGAAACGGAATCAAAATAGACAAAGTGATAAAATTTCAGGTCTTCCCGAATCCACCCTTGAAAGAGGACCACAGTTGTCATCCACACATAGGTAATTTTTCCTTGCTTAAAAAAATTAAATGTTAATGTTTAGTTCACTAAGAGCCTGGAATAGTTTCGGTGACATGACAAAGGAACTTATAAGTTGCATATTAGTAGCCGGCTATATTATTCGTTTTGTGAAACGGACTGCTTAACACAGGTTCGTTGTACGGTGTACATGTGTTTCATTTCATTATTGCAAGGCAAAATTCACTGTATGACGTCATACTCATGGCATTGTTTCCACAATTATTCATGCAAGCTGTTGATTAAGCTTTCGCAGAACGCTTGAGGGAAATTTCTTACTTAATTATATTCTGTAAAACGAAGTAATGAGATTTTAAATTGCTGTTCGTGGAGAGAAGAGCAATCGTTTCTACTGCTTATTTCCCATTATATCTTCAATTACGTTTGACTAGAATAATTACGAGCAAACGAGGCTTCTGTGTAAAAGAATGACCAGTTGAAATTCGTTTGGGCATTTTGCTCACTTTGAAGACCAATACCTTATAACGTTGAAAATACGTTCCTAGCAATCTATAAGCGAACAAAACCGTACTGCCTGTAGATGATTGGTGAGTCTATCGAAGTTTGATAAAATGTCATGTATTGATCATTCTTAGACACATTTGCTCCTTGTTTTAAACCTTACAGAATAATTCAAAAAGGATTATAGAGCAGAGACAAGTGTCACTTGGGATATGACATCGATTTTGTTCTATTGAACATGTCCTAACTCAACAAACTACAGCTTATCAACTTATCACCTGTCAACGGTTTAAAAAATCAATATTGTAAATTTTGAGATCACTTTCACTGACGGTCAAATCATTGCATCTCTGACAGGAATCGGAAAATAGCCTGTTGGGATTATGCAGTGGTTTGTTCCGAGTATACACCACTGAGGGAGACACATTGGTAAACCTCTTGTTAAAAATAACAAAAAGGTATCGCTTTAAATCGCACGGTATATCTGTTCAATTCCACTGTTGTATAGTTAATTGGTCATAATTTGATCAGGTCTTATTATAAGCGTATTATTGTTTCTTGTGTTTCGTACTGTTGGCTACAGAATTGTATCAAATCGACGCAAATTTCCGACAGCGACACTGGTGGTCTTAGGAAGTAATGCGTAGCATATGTTGACAGTATGTGCGCACCACCAGACTGAAACATTACCGCATATGCCAATAGATACGGAGTAACTTTCAAGACCTTGATAATAAGTCTGCAGGACGGATTTATATTATTTTTCAGTGACGACATGAACAACTTTCATTTCTCCTAATCCGTATTTGCATTGGTGTATTAGTAAAAGTCCGCACTAAAACAAGTTTGCCACTTAGTATTGATTTCATATAATCACAACAAAAGGCATTCAGCACTTCCCTACGACAACTGATACAGATCACAGGACGCTCTTTGAAACATCTGAGCTTTACAGTGTTTATCTTGCACATGTAAAGGATTAAAATAATGGAAGGGGAAATTTGATATTTGTGGAACATTTGGTTTGTACTTCCTAACGTTCACGGGCAATACCACACATTTTGAGTATCGAATAATATATTTGTTGCAGCTCTCCTATAGTTGCTGCCATTTAGCATATATCATGTTAAACAGGACTTCGAGGATAAAATACTTTCTCGTCCCTGTTAAACGACCTTCCATATGCTCATGAGAAAGTGATATAGATAGTTTTATATATCACAATTTCAGATGGTGGAAAACTTCTATAACACATCTTGTACATTCAAGAAAGGTGTGTATGAAGAGATATGTACTCCTTCAACCGAACCTGTTATATACTCGTTAGAAGTACCGATGCCAGCTGCCAACTTTTCTGCAATTGGGTGTGATGAATAATAATCAAGTTTTTATGCAGCCATCAATGTAGATCATGTAAAAAACCTATCCGTTTTCTCGTGTCTCTAATGATTGCTGACTTTTCAAGTACAACTGAATGTATAACACTCAGCCTATACTTAAGACAGGTATTAAATACGATATTTCCTATGCCTACGGCATACGAATCAGTGCAATAAAATAATGCAAAAGTACACACTGCCGATGAAATACGCTGGTACAGAAATGTAGTAAAATTCAAAAGTCTTTCATTATCACTAATTCTGATCTGGTTACGGTTGCTACGGGGAACTACATCAAGAATTCGTACTTGTGATGGTTTTATTCAAGGGAAAACTCTGCGTTTGTTGTGCATACAAATGACCACACCGTGTCTGACTTTACTGATGAAAAACGAGTTGGAAATTACAGATAAAAATTCTACAATAATGCCCTTAACATCATGAAGTGAATCCATCGTGAGGACTTGATTGCATTTTAAAGTAAGGAGAATAATATATAGATATTATATATAATGTACGTACTACCAACATGAGTCGGTAAGTGTGACAAATTTTAGGGAAATGGGTATATTGGGCATTTCAGCTCTGAGTTATCTCTAACAGGATGGAAAAATACCAGGGGAAAGCTTATTTAAAGGCCGGGTTGGATAGATCTTACTTATATGCTATCATCTTTGCACACGAACATGGAAGCTTATTACAGGTATAAGGTATATAGGTAGATTTCAAACGGGCACTTTACAGTAGTTGAAAAATACAAGTCATTTATGCAACTCCGTATTTTATACAGTAAGTTTTTACGGATGCGCCAAAATTCATAAAATTAAAATTTATGTAAGTAATAGGATTAAAGTATCAGGACTTATTCACATATGGTGGCCCTATTGCTGCTGAAAATCTGCGAAGACACTTGAGGGTGTTGTACACTAAGACCTTGTGCTTGTTGCTTTTTGACAGTGAGTTACGCTTTAGGCCTTAGTATGGCGCTCACTTAATCTGTTAAGAAACAGACTTTCGTACAGACTCATTCACTGTTTACAAACAAAGATGTCACTGAGTGTCGGTAAAAGAGTTTGTAAGGCGCGCTTACACTGTCGTCACAATGCAAAGTAGATTCCAATTCGTCTACTTTCT
>WURT03000396.1:0-17085 GCA_009936505.3 Holothuria glaberrima
TCACTTCTAGATACGCGTTACTTCGCCGGTAGAATCGACTTGAGTAAGCTGACCTACATCACGTGACCCTCCATGATAGCTTCACAACAGCATTGTGGGATGCTCCTTCCTAGCATATAGTTCAGTGGTACAAATAACGCTGACGTCACTACACCATTGTTTATTAGGCTGATCGCCACTGGGTTGACGTTGGTTGGCATAGAGCATGTTCAAGAACACATGCGTGTAAGTTAGGTGATGCGCGCGTGTAAGCGCATGCACGATTGCAGGCAGAAAGTAGACGAATTGGAATATACCTTTCATTGTGACGACAGTGCCAGCGAGCTATACCAACTCTTTTGCCGACCAGCTGGACGTCCTTTTTCAGTTGTTTGTAAACACTGAATGAGACTATACTCCCAGTTCCCATGTTTCCTTGGGTACAGGCCCCTAACCAAGGGGGGGGGGATTTGGGGGAAGTGGCGTCGCCAAGGGGGGCAGGGGGCACGTGTCCCCCAAAGATTGGCTGTGCCCCGGGTGCCCCCATGAGATTTTGGGTATGACAAAAGTTATGCACAAACTTAGATGTTAATATGAAAAAAGGACCCGCTATCACTTAATCACTCAAACATACGACTAAAATTGCACAAAATGTTCTCAAAACTGTAATATTGCGGCGCGCTTCACGCG
Source organism: Holothuria glaberrima (assembly GCA_009936505.3). Lineage (NCBI taxonomy): Eukaryota > Metazoa > Echinodermata > Holothuroidea > Aspidochirotida > Holothuriidae > Holothuria > Holothuria glaberrima. Next base: position 670 of record WURT03000396.1, read on the forward strand.
CATCTATTTTTTAAACTGTATGAAGGACATGCAGCATTATTGGGAGCTGTGATCCACAGCTATTATTTCAACCCTTTACTTTCAAAAGCTGTGGGACTACTGGGACCTTCAGTCCTCTCCCTTCTATACAATTCCCACATTGATTACCTTTTAGCCATATCTTATGTTTGAAAACTGTTAAAAATTGCTACTTTCGTTGCCTTCTTCAATGCGTATTCAATAAAGCTCGGTGCATAAAATTCAGAACATGATTCACTGTCCCCATTCACCCCCCCCCCCCATCATTAAATCGTTAATCGAGTAAGGTTAATACAATGGTCAAATTGTGATTAGTATTTTTGTGGTCTACCAGTGGCGTACACGCAGGAGGCCATAGGGCCATTTTTTTTCTTTAGTTCCTAAAAATACGTAAACTTTTTAACACAAATTTTTCTTCAGAAGGTAGCATATGTGGCACCAGATTGCATGTAAGGACATCTCATTTTTCAAAAATTTTCAAAGGGGAGGGGGACCCCTTCCCCTTAGACCCTCCCCCAGGCCGGCGATCACACAACATACTGCATTTGGGTGTGCCCCTCCGGTGGACTGCTTGGCCCCCAGTGCCCCCACTTCGAAAAGTCTGGCGACGCCACTGTTTGGGGGCCAGCCCCCCCCTGATCCTTGGTTCCCCCCCCTCTGCAGGCATGATAGTCAGGCCCCTGTGCAATACCATACTTAAAAATTTTGATATTTTCCTCAACATATAAAGTGACAAAAGTTGCCCATAGAAAAGGGCCCAACCCCACTGGTTAGTGGATCAGAACAGTGGGACGTGACGTGGCCGCGCAGGCCAACACTGTCAACACTTGCGGAGTTCTCGCAACGTTATGAGTTTCATGCATCCTCGGTTACAATTCACACGACACGTACATATACAGTGCATATATTGTCACGCATGCATGAATAAAACTCTGAATTTGAAGCTGTCATCGTACTTTTTGTTTTCGTAAACAGGTTGGGCTTACTGTTCCGACAAGAGAAGGCTCAATGGTATTGTGAAACTATTGTAATTTTAAGTGGAATAGAAGAGACTGACTTATCCCCTGACAAATTGCAGTTGGTTACGTATGAACGGTCAATCGTATGATGCCTAGGCTACGTTTCATAGGTGATTTCTTGCAAATCTTGAATGAGAATATTACTGCGGGCCTTTTTAAAAGACTTTTTTAGTGGGGAGGGGGAATGTTACGAAAGGGACCATTTTTCGCGCAGAGCGCGAAATCAGCCGTGAAGCGCGAGGTTAGCGGGTGGAGTCCAGGGGCAAAGCCCCTGTGGGGATCCAGGGGCGAGGCCCCCGGGAGCTCCGAGGTTAAAGCATATTTCTAAGTGAAAAATACAGTCTCAGGGTAGGTGTATTTCGGTCCACCATAGTGCAGCCATCAAATGCAAAAATTCCCAATAATTTTAGTGTATAAGGCTATTCCTCTACTCAGGCCACCATAATATTGATTGGTTGGAGTCCAAGGCCGGCTTTAGGGCCCCTGGTGGGGGTCCAGGGGCGAAGCCCCCGGGAGCTCAGACGTTTTAGCATATTTCTGTGTGAAAATTAAAGTCTGAGTAAAGGTCAATTTTGGTTTAAAATGCATCCTTTTAAACAAATACTCCAAATAATTTTAAAATATTAGGCTATTCCTACTGTCAGGCTTCTATATGTTAGCTGAGTGGGGGCATCTGAGGGCCGGGGCAAAGGCTCTGACTGGGGGCACATTCCCCCAATGCCCTCCTTAGTGCCGCCACTGAGAGTAAGCGGAAGGTCACCATTGAACGGCATGTACTTTACGAAGGAATTTTTCAGAAAAATGACTGTCTAGATTGCCAGAAGTTAAACGTTACATGGCTTATAAGTAATTTATCACCTTATTTTCCTAATTCTTAGCTTCCTGAGTGAAGTAGTTCAGTACTGTCTTGTAGCCAGTCTACATAAAGTTGGGCAATTTTCAACATTTGAAAACAAAGTTACCAAAAAAGGGGACCATACTGGGGGGATCAAATGAGCTGACTGGGGCTGTGCATGGACTGGGGGCCATGCCCCCCAGTATGTATGTTAAAAAAAGCCCTGTATTACTGGATGTTATTCTTTTTGTGACTACTGGCCAAATATTTGGAAACCTGAATGAGGGAACTTTGAATTTTCATGACCACCAGAACCTGACAGCTTATTTAGGTCTCAGATCACATAATCACAGCTGATTAATAGTATCCGAAAAATCACTTCTCCCCTTTTCCATGACACAATGACTGCCTATTAGAGGCATGTATATTATACTATCGTATTTAGAGGTACCTGTATAACATATCGTGGTGCGCTGCTGCTTTGATTATGATTGTTTCATAGGCTCAATAATGTGATTTGTGGGTCACAAGTCAGCATGTAAAAATTAAGCTCATAGTATGAGCGCTCTCAGAAATTATGAAACCTGCAGAATTACTCCCCCAAACTCAGATAATGTCAGTAATAGCTCTCTAAGTCATATCCTAGCCAGTGGCGTACACAGGGGGAGGGGGAATTGGGCCATGCCACCCCCTCACGAATGCCAATTTTTATATTTTTTGAGTTCGCAAAAATACGTAAATTTTGTAACACAAATATTACTTCAAAAGGTAGCATATGTGGCACCAAATTGCATGTAAGGACACCCAATTATTCAAACATTTTCAAAGGGGGGGACATCCCCTCCCTTAGACTCCTCCCCCAGGCCGGCGATCACACAACGTACTGCATACCCCCCCCCCACCACCACCATGAGAGAAATCCTGAGAACGCCACTGACCCTAGCTGTAAAGCATGTTTCAATGACTTGGTGAGACATTCTGTGAGAATTTATGCTTCTCCATTTAACCAAAACTTATCGCCCCCCCCCCGAGCCTGGTTTGCGCCCCCTGCTCTCCAAGTCTGGTTACGAGCCTGCTTGGGTGCATTTCGGGAGCCTGTAAACGTTTGGTTTCGCCCCTTGGCTCTTTGCTAGAGAGTCGAGGGACTTTGGAAAAAGTATTATATAATAATAATTGTAATAATATAATGAAAACAATAGTATTAGTTATTTTAATAAAAACAATTTTATTGTTGTAAAATTGTTAACAAATTTAACATATTTACAATTTTGTGATTTGAACAAAATATTGTTAAAATTTTAACAAAATTGTAACAAAATGTTGTTAAAATTGTTAAAAAATATTTATAATATTATTGTTAATAAAGTGTTATTATTCAAGGAGAGAAAGCAGTAGCCCAACGTCTATTTTCAAAAATTTGCTAACTTTACAAATCTCCACTTATTTTCCTCTCGAGTATCTTTCTTTATTTCTCTATAACAACATTAAATATTGAAGGCAAACCATGAATTTAACAAATAAGTAAATAAATACTGTCACATGATTGATATAATAGGAGCCATTTCTGAATTAGGATGACAAGGTGAAATTGGGGAGACAGCATTTTCCCTTCGATAATAACAATGCTATTGTTAATAATGGAAGAAAAAAAAAGACTTGTAGCGCAGACTCCGACAAGAGTTGTTCGATGCTCTTTACGAGTGCCGAAAGATGCAAAAAATGAGATATTTGGGAGGAAGAAAAGTTTTAAGACTACGCTTGGACTGAGCGGTGGAATCCAAAGACTTAAGTTCTAGAAGGCGGGAGTTCCATAAACGGGGCGCAGCATTCAGAAAGCTACGGTCCAGTGGCGTTGGCAGACTTTCCTTGTTAGGGGGGCAACCAAAATACATATTTGAATGTCACTCCCAACGCTTTGTATGCATGGGCGGTCATCCGTCTTTGAAAGTGGAGGATACATTGTCAATGACACTATCTAAGCGGAGCGCCACCATCGGTTGGCGCGGAGCGTACAAAGAAAATTTTGGTCAAAACTAACCCCCCAGATTACCGAAATGACCCTTTCCAGGCTTTGCAACGTGACGCTGTGACAACAAGTATTTCCTAAAAATAGGCATATTGTAAGAAAGTCTAGAAAAAGGTTTAGTGTTTCGATTTCCAGATCTAGTCAGTGGTACTAACTAAGCGGAGCGCCACGATCAGTTGGCACGGAGCGTAGAAAATTTTGGCCAAAAATACCCCCAGATCCCTGGAAATGGCCCTTTCCAGGTTGTGCAAGGTGATACTATGACAATTGTCAGAATTATTTCCTAAAAAATAAATAGGCCGATTGTAAAAAGTCTAGAAAAAGGTTAAGTTTTCTGATTTCCGGATCTGCCTGGTTGATTTCATGGGGGATATATCCTCCCCCCGGATCGCCGCCCATGTTTGTATGCACTTACTGTGCTGAACCCCATGCAGTGCAGCGTGCAGCAGTATGTACAATTTGCATTGTACTTTGTACACGACTATGGTACATATATGTTGATACTATATGTATGCACTCACGCTATGCTTTGACCAATTAGACCATGGCGCCATTATTTCTTGCTATTGTTTTCAGTTAAGTTCGTACCTGCTAACTGGCCGAATTGATTAATTTTCACGCAGATCGTATAAATTTGTCAAAGTTTGTATATATTGTAAATGTATTTTTTTTTTTTGAAAGAATGATACAATGTTTCTTGCTGAGCTGTGGAATCAACGTATATGGTAATACTTTGAATATGCACTATCTATGCTCAACAATATGAACAAAGATTCTTGAAGTGAATAAGAGGACATTTGTGAGATTAAGCTGTCATTGTTTCAAAATAAGTTTGTGGCGACTGCTTATGCCCTTTTAATTGAAAGTTTCTTTACCAGCTCATTGACGCATCCACGGCTGGGTCCGGAGACCTCCCAGGGAAATTTTGGAAAAACAGTAACCCAATAAAGGATTTCTCAGGTTTGGGGGGGGGGAGGGGTCTTGAAATCATAATTTGAACAGTGAAATTCATTTCAGTATGTTTTCCTAAAGTAGACTAACTTTCATTTACGATTTACTCTCCCCCCCCCCCCCACCCACCAAGCTACAACGCTGATCTGGTATAACACAACATAACATATCAGGCTAAAAGGCAAAGGAGGGTTAAGACCTCATAAGATGCCCTAAGTCCAAAGCCTTAAATAAAACAAACAACCAGACCAACACCAAGTGAGCCCAGTAATAAAAGCACCCACATCTTTCTCAAAAGTCACATTACTCAAACTTTAAGGGAGAAAGCACGGTCGCCCCAAGTTTATTTTCAAAAATTGATTAAATCTTACAGTTTTCCTCTTTATTTTGCTCCCATGCATGTTTCATTAATTTTTTTGTATAAAATCATTGAATACTGGAGGTTAACAAGGACTAGTTATTATGCATGAATTTAAGAAATAAGAAACAGAACCATTTCCGAATTAGGATAACAGGGTACACTTATTCATATTTGGGGGACTGTAGTTTCCCTTCAACTACCATTTATGTTATAATGTTACTAGCCTTTAAACTCTTTAATTTATTACAAACCAGTTCCAGTCAGAGAAAACAACATCACTAATTGAAGATGAGCTATCAGAACCCCCCACAAGTCCCCAAAACAGATGAGTCTTTGACTGGTAAACACAGACACAAAATAATCATTTAACAAATTAGCCGTATTCTGATGATCACTAACTGATGTGTCTTGATTACCCGTTTAGAGGCCAAAAAGTACACCCGCCTAAACTCCCCTTAAAAAGGGTACAATCGAAACAATACATACAATCAGCCAATCAGAAAATATCTTACGAGACAGTGCGCATAAGTTGAAAGTTTCTGCTTCGACCTGACATGAACATGATAAGATTTCGGACTCACATTGACCTCCTTGGCCAACTGCTTTTCGAACCTATATCTTAAGTGCCATTAGACCAAATCTTAACTATGAGTTTCATGTTTCTTGTAGACTACAAAATTAGAAGAATTCTTACTGACTATAGCTAACATTTACGTAGCTGCTCTAAGTACCCCTCTAGCGTGGCCCAGTTTATACCTCAGCTTTCGTTGAGTGGGATACACAACATTGTGGTATCAGTAACAACATTAAGGAGAACACTGGCACACCAGCAGAACCCAAGTAAGACAAACGCGCAGCCCACTCGGTCCATGGTAAGAAGCTCTTTAGCGTGAGTAAAGTATGACTTGCTGAAATGTAAAACAGTTTCCCCAAGACTGATTTGTCACTACCATGAACTTTGCTGAAACAACATAACTCAAAGCTAATAAGATCATAATCAGTATAGATCTTACCTCAAGGGGGAAAGCAGTCACCCCAATAAAGAATTGTATAGTAAACTATCCTATTTCCTGAATGGCTCTTGAGAATCATGTGACGGTATTTTTCTCACTCAGTTGTAAATTTTTTGGGGAGCAACTGCTTGGTTTACCTTGAATATGCAATATTTATGTCCTAAACTATCATGGAAGATACTTGGAAGAGAATCAAGAAGAAATTTATGACATTTAGCTATTGTTTCAAAATAAGCAAGAAAAAATGCTTCCCTTATCGCTAGAAATGGCACTTCCCAGCAGCGGCGGAACCAGAATTTGGTGATTGGGGCACTACAGATGATGTCGTAATGCTACCTCAGTCCCCTACCCCCTCCCAAATCTGAGTTAATTTCACTTTTTATGCGCATCTGTGTTTGTATACAGCAGTGAGAATTCTTCTATTGTCACTCCTACTGGGGGAGGGATCTAAGGGTAGGGGTGTCTCCCTCCCCTTTGAGAAATTTATGTTAATTTAGGGTTGCTTAGATGCAAAATGGTGCTATCTTCTTAGAACTGATCATATATGGCAATGACTGGAAAATGTCCATCATTTAGTGAATGTTAATTTTGGTTAGGTGAAATAGGAGAGTGTGTTGTCTAAGAAAAGGAGACGTTTTCAACAAACCTCCTGAAGTCCTCCTTCTGGCTACTTTACTGTCGTCTGTTCATGTAAGTTTTTCGGCAAAAATACATGCGAGGAGTCCACAGAAACATTCTTGGACTATTACAAAAATTTTCCTTTCCTTCTTTGTGTATTATAAAAGGGCACCTAAGGCTGGCCTGGAAGCTCTGGATTAATTATATAAAATGGGGGCAATCAATGACATAATGCTCATTACCTGACATCCAAATGATTATATGGATTATGACGAGGCCGAACACTTTACAACTATCGTATTTTACGAATTGTGAACGAAAATCCAGACAAACAGCTTCCAGCAATCAGGCAATGGGGAATGGTAGAGAGGGAGAGTATAGATGCAGAGATATAAGACCTCCCTGATAGGCATAGTAGCAAGAGGGGTGAATGACTTACAAGCGCGTTTTAAAATTAGATTGAAAGATCCCATATTGATGCAAGGCCCCTACAGATGTCTTAGGATATCTCTGTTTTTCGGAAAGTGTTGTGATCAAAACAGTCCATGTATTATTACCTTAATAATGGTCATGCAAACCGTAATGAATGCGGGCGAACCTCGCCGAAATTTTTCACTAAATAAAATTTCAACGACAAAACCCGCATTCAGGCTCTGCATCGAGACACTTTTACTATAGCCCAAGAAATCTACATGCCTCTCAGAAAGCCAGGTTTTACTTCGTAATTCGTGAACAGATTTCAACTTTTTCTGCGGTGCTTCTCCGAAAGTTGCTATCGGAAGATATTGATAATAAGAACAACATTGAGGCGAGGTTTGCAGCGCGAAAATTTGATAGTTTGCGAAGGATTTGCAAAAATTCTGATAGTTTGAGAAACATTTGTGATAGAAAATGATGACAAAAGATCCATCACCTGGTCGAAAACACACCTCACCCTACCCCTGCAGAAATTTATAGCTTAAACGCCTTTTGGGATCATTTTAACATTTTTAGTTTTTTTTTCAGAAACCGATTAGGGGCACGCGCCCCCATGTTTCCGTGCCGGCGACACAACTTCCAAGGCCTTGCAAGTTGCATGTAAACATTTTCACTTTTGTATTCATGGAAAGACAACTTTTGTTCAGTGTGGAGTTCCGAACAAAGGTCCGTATTTTACATGTTGACCATTGAAATATCATTGGAGTTGCCTACAGCTGTCAGACTGCATGCATTCCAGTTTTCTCTCATTACCTCCCCCCCCCCTTCTTTCGTTTCCCTCTCTTTTCTTCTCTCCTCTCACCTAGTCTTTCTTCTCTCTTTTTTTTCTTTCCTATTTACCTCTCTTTTCCCTCCTTTCCCCTTTTCCTTTCTCCTCCCCTCTTTTCTCTTACCACTACCCTTCAGTTTGCAGACAGGTGCAGAATTTTCCGACTAAATGGGTGAATGGGGTGGGGATGTCAAAGTAACTCAACACCAACCTAAAGTGGTCAAAACAACAAATACATTCACCGTACAACACACAAGTTCAGATGTCCTTTAGTGTGTGGGAGGACTGAAACTCATTCCATGCCAGAGGAACAATGGCGCAATCAATTTCCTTGAAATCTGGTTATTAAGCCATCGACGTCAAGAGGTGTCAATACCCTTTCAGATGTGTGTCTTTGTATAAATGGGGAGGCATCAGTTATGAAAAGTGGGTATGGTGCGTCTCCGCCCATCGTTAGGCGTTAAAAGGGTCCCAGCAGCGCGTTATGTCGGTATGTGGTTCATGGACACGGCTAGCTCTCTAGCTATTGATGGGAAAGAAAGGACATTTTCGGGCTCTCCAAGGCCAAACGGGAGGGACTTCTGTATTATTTCATTTGATCTCATTTATTTTTGATCCATCACAACACAAATTTACAAACCTTAAATAATAGAAGCGCTTAGGTAACAAATTGCGTGATAGGAAGTGCACTTAGAAACCCTTTAGGGCTTATCGAAAAGTGACACTGGCTGAGAAAAAAACAAAGATACATAATTAAACATAGAAAAAGAAAAACAAAACTACCTTAAGTTAATACACATCCCACCACCCCACCCCCACTCACCCCAAAACCAACCTCCCCTTTTACCCTGAGAAAGTGCTAATAGACAGGAACAGTTAACAAATTTAAGGGATTAATACAAGCCGTTAAAGTACCTTTGAAGATTTTTTTCTAAAAGAAGCCAAGGAAGGCTTGTCCCTTACTGTTGAAGGTAAGAGATTCCAAAGAGTAATTGCCCGGTAATGAAGGCTATTTCTGTACAAGGTGTTGTGACATTTCCTTGTGTGCCGCACAGCAAGTGATCAGCTTGCCTTGTGTTGTGTGTATGGATGAGTTGTGTGTAAAAAATGCTTTAGCGAATCTGGAAGCTTGTTGTGCAGGGAACGGTAGATAAAACTGGCCACATGTAGGTTAAATAGGTCAATAAGTTCATAGACTTGAATAAATCGTTTGTATGATCCCTCGAATGAGAAGAGGTGATGTGCCTTATTGCCCTTTCTGCATAATAATTAACTTGTTTAACAAATACTTGCTTCTTCCAGACCAAATAATACAACAGTAAGTCAGATGTGGGAGTACCAGTGTCTGGTAAAGAGACCTGAGAATACTCCTAGGAAGGGTGCGATGTTTTAGTTTAGAAAGAATGCCTACACCTTTAGCAACAAGTGTGGAAATATACTTAATATGCTCGTGCCAAGTGAGTACGTTTAGAGTTGATGAATTAAGACACCTAAGAATTTCACACAATCCACCTTTTGTAGCGATTTACCATTAATTTCAATGTTAAAGTTAACCACATCATTACGTGCATTATCCGACATCTCAAAGGGTTGGGTTATCTTTTCCTGTCCCTCTCCCCCTTTAGGGTCTAAACCCGTGGGGTTGCCCTGACACTACTTGCTCCAAGAGTACATTAGTTTAATGTTTTCATAATTTGTTGCTTCTTTTATGTTTGCCATAGAGGAATGACATGAACGCCGCTTCCATGGATCGATACTGGCCCGAAGACAGAGTTTTCATACCAAACAACAGGTTGCAATCGAACCAGTTGACGCATGAATAAAAGCAACATAACAAGCAGTCATTGGAACGAATCGTCTTTTGTAGAACCAATCAAAGAAGAAGAAATCGATAGAGGGCTCCCTTGTTAATAAATACACTGGGGATTATGTTAGATGAATAAAGACTGCGACAGGCTTTATTCGTTTCGAAGTCTGTCTTCCGTTGGCGTGAAATTCCCCGTACTGGGCCACTCCTAATTCTTACTGACTTTACTTGTAAATATCTCGGCCGGTGTTTTTGTAGTTATGATGAATCGACAGATTACCTCTACAATTGAAATTAACATTGCTTGACAAAGAGTCTTCTAGTTTACATAGCTGGAACGTGAAACTGTTGTTAGCCTGCGTGGGGATGATTAGGTGGCGCTATATCCCTGAACACATTTCAAGGATTAGTGTAACTATGACGAAAGGATTATTCACAGCAGGTAAACAAAAACAGGGAGGATATTAAGATTCGGTATTCCTAGCTTATCAACTGAATAGCAGATCTAAAGACTTCAACATTAACAATGAGGGAATTGATTGGCCCATCAACACCGATACATGCAACGGATGGCACTTTGTTAGCATTCCTCTTCTATGAATACTGAACTTGCTTTCTGGAGTTGTCCGAACGTTTATTCCTCCGCACCGTCACTACAAACACCTGAACACTTCTTGTCTCTTTTTATTGTTTGGATAAAAAGTTTGCATTAACATCTCGTCTGGAACATACTAGTTAATGGTGTTGTTTCTTAGCAGCCATTGAAACCGCGTCAGTATACCAACACGCTAGACCGAAAATGGCCGACACTAACACGACAATTCAAACGCAGCTAAGTAAACAGAAAAATTGAAACAGTGATTCCAAATCAGTTTAAGTATCTTGGATTTAAATATTTGTTAGAGTTCGGACGTCTGCTTGTTTCAGTGGTGGATAATATATGATTCTTGCTGATTAATTTGAGGAGTTTTCTTAGTGCTAAAATACTCATGCATGACATAGAGTACTGTATATTGCAAGAGACAGATTAACAGGGCTGGTGAAAGAGAATACTTGGATAGGACTTCGTCGGACTGCAATCAGTTTGCTTGTCTTTACAGTGCTCTTGGAATTTCGAATTACATTTTGTCTAGTGAACTGGGTCGTATTGCAAGTAAGTAAGTACTAGCTTTATTTAAAGAACAAACGCCGTCACTACAGTTTCAATTAGTACGCCCTGTTATCCTAATTCATGTATGGCTCTTTCAGTCATGTGGCATATATTTGTTTCCGTTTCGCTAAATTCCTGCAGAAAAAAATGCTTGATTAACCTTTAATATGCAATAGTGATGTTCTAAAACATCGTGAAGTACTTGCAAGCGTATGCGTATGGGGGAAGTCTGGGGCATTCCTGTCCCCTGAGCATAAAATGCGCCGATCCTAGGGCAATAAATGTCGTTTTCAGGGCAAACGTCTTGTCATGCTTGTTTGTCATTGAGGGGAAATACCTTCCACTCCTTGTAAATATTTCACACACGCCAGTACTTTTGAAAGATACCAGAGGATATCTGCTCTGTTTGACTTATGTTTCCAAGTAAGGTTGAAGTGACTGATTATTCCTCTTAAAAGTATCCATTCTTGTTTACATATACAAACTACAGGGCTATCACATTTCTGTGAGCGGCTACTATTGTGCAAGGGGACGGAATTTCACTTTACACTCTTTATGTTTTCGCCTCCTCATCTTCTGAGAATCAAAGATTTCCATCATGTTTCGTAAAGATCCTTCCACCAATACACTCGACGAGAGGCAATGCGCCAAAAAAAGTGGTCCGACTACAATTTGCTTTTACAGTTCTACAGAGTAATTTGCTCCATCTTTTAGTGATTAAATAATGCTGATTAGTCATTTTATCTAAAAATGACAATGAATAGTCATACAAAATATCTGTAGGTGACAAGCGGTAAAAGCTGAGACTCAGTTTGATTGCATCGCCTCGCGTCGTGTCACGTCGTTTCGATACAAGACGAAATGTTACCAGGTCCTCCCCAAGGGATGTCGTAATACCTTTGCTCTGTATCCTATATGATAGGACGCGAGGAGGTTACTATGCGATAAAATATTGCCCAGGCCTTTCACACGACATACAACTTTTTCTTGATCTCTTAGCGATTGCAAATGTCTACTTAGTCCGTGATCTTACAAAATGACAATTTTATCTCATGACTGGTCATATCGTTCGACTACAAGTGGTATAAAGTCGAATTTTTCCAACCCAGTTTTACGGTCGGCGTGTTTCGCCTAGTGTAAAAAGGATTAAAGGGAGAAGGCAGTCCCCCAAGTTTATTTTCAAAAATTTGCTAAATCTTAGAGATCTACTCTTGTTTCTCTAACAAATATTTCTTAATGTTCCTGTGTAAAATCATTGAATATAAACCAATTAGTTATTCTGCATAAATTTAGGAAATAAGTAACAAAAATATTGTCACATGATTGATAGGAGCCATTCCTTAACTAGTGTACCGGGGTACACTACTTCAAATTGTGGGGACTGCATTTTCCCTTTAATAAAAGATATTGTTTTCAACATTTTATCGTAGCATATTGAATCACGTCGCTTCATGTATATTGTGATAGGGTCTTTGACTTGATCTGGTACACTGGCAAGTCAACATTAACTTAAATTTTCCCCAATTTTTGCTCCTATGCATCAGCACCTGGCGGTCGGAGTGCCCTGAAAATAAATTTGTCGTCCATCCCCATACTCCCAAAACCAAAGGATTCTGGTTAACTTTGACACTGTATTTTTCAAAATACACTCTCAGAGTTATCCAGAATCCTTTGAGTTGTAGATTGGGGAGATTTACTAAACTTTAGGTTTACCTTGGGAGTCTTACTGTGGATTTGCTGTCATTCAGTTTGCTGTATCAATAAAAGGAGTTGGAAACACGGGGATGTGAAAAAGCAAACAAAATTTAAAGAAAGGCACTCATCACCCCATCTACATTTTTCGTTGGGAGGAAATCAAAATACCCCATTGGTTACTGGTCTAGTTTGATTGACATCAAATTCAAAAGATGTAGAGAAGGTCACATTACACAGCATTTAGAGAGAGAGTTCTGGTTATATATTAGGCAGTTAAAGCCTTGTCAGCTCACCAGGATAAGACCCTAAGCTATTTAAGTTTGATTGTAGTCTGCCAAGAAAGGAGCTGAAGACAGTTGTGGGCGGGGCTAGGAGTAACTTAACTGGGAGAATTGAAACTGCCTTTGCCCTTTTATATCTCAATATCTTCGCAATAGTTGAAATAAGTATGTCGCTATTTTCATGGAAAAACTATCATGTAAAAACGTCCCGTTAAACATATAAAACAATTTTATCAATAGGCGCACGGACAGAAAGCTTGTCAAATATTTCACTACATCCAGCTAAATATCAACCGAGCTGTTTCATTTTTACCACATCTAATAAATATCGAATGAAATTTCGTCAAAGTTTGACAAGATTCCGGTTCGTGCCCCTATGGATTAGATTGTTTTTACAGTGCTAGGGCAACTTGCAGGGTTGCTGGGGACATATCAGCAAACTACATTAATTTGAACACCCTGAATATGATGTTGAATATAATATTTACCAGTGTGTGTCCATGAGTCTCAGTAATAACCAGGCATGAACATGACAAAAATTGCGAGCGAAGTGCCCCGAAAAATTTGCCTTTCATGGTCAAGACAGGTGTAAATATTACTGTCGTTACTGTCCCTAAAGGGATTCCATCCCCCTCAACTAATTGAAGCCCTGGGGATCCTGCCCTTTAGCGTAAGCCTAGACGCATGTATTGGAGGTTTGGAAAAAATTTTGAAGGTATTTCGTCCTCTAGTCTAACCAAATCATGTGAGGGGACTATGTGTCACATACACCAATTTTAGCCAATATCACTGAGGTTGACCAACTCTACGGGAAGATTGAACAAAAGTTTTACGTTCCCGACCAAGTTATGAAAGAAATGTTCATGTGTGTCTACGACTGTCTTATTGATCACCGAACATGTACCCTGATTACTGTGCACGCAAAGCGTGCCCGAAAAAATCGCATTTTATGACTTTTAAATAATCAGTAAGTCTAATATTCACACAAATATGAGCAATTATATCGGTTTTTGCCGAAATATCATAAACATTCTGTTCCCCTCAATCACATTATTGGAGGAGACTATATGTGTCACACTCACAATAATAGCAAAAATTATGGTCGTTGACCAAATATTATTGGAGGGGGGGCGACTAATTGGTCCGTCCCCAACCAAAGTATTAGGGGACCGTGTATCACTAATCCTTCGCGATCGCCCTCCTAGAGCATGCATGAGGCTATCGCTGGGCAATAAAGAAAAGTTTTCCTGCAGTGTGAAGCTGTGCGATATTTTCTTCATCTTGTCGTAGCGCATGGCGTCCTATCGTATCGCGTACACTGAGAGGGGTTTAGAAGGTGAACACTTTCAACTAATATTCATTGCGTGCCATGTCTTCCGGTTTTTCCGTGTCGTGTCGCGCCTGGTGTGAAAGGGTCTAAATCCACGTCTACACGACCAAAAACATCGTCATACATTTGTATGACAATGCTAATGGACAAAAGTATGGTCGTGGGGACTGCATTGCCAACAAGTTTAAACAACTTCCAACATAATGAAGATGTTCCAACTTTTGACTACATGTTTCATCTTCCCAGCAAGTATTCAAACATGTGTATGACGATGTTTATTGACAAACGTATATGATCGTGTAGACGGGCCTTAAGAAAATATAATTTCGACTTTTATATTGTATCTAATCGCATCTGACCGCGTCGTGTCGTGTAGCCCTTAGATTTAAAGAGCCTCTACCTGTCTACGAAGTGTCTGGTATTTACCTGCTGCACTTTTTTATATCACCGCAAACTATAATAAAGTGTAAATAGTATAACATTTAGCTTGCTACGATTAATAGTTGTCTCATACCTGCATACCTTACTTTATATTTACATTGAGATGCCAACATTTTGAATTACTATGTCTCATGTCCATAATGAGTAGCTTACATTCGGCTCTGTAAGGTTTACGGTTGTCGAAACACTTGTAGCATTTGTAACTGAAATCATGGCTCCGAAAAATAAAAGTCATAAAAATTGGTCGGTGGGTTGTTTTTTCCAGAATGTTTCCATCCCGTGGCTAGTACACGGAAGTGAATACCCATCGTGTTTGGTATAATGGTGCAAAATGTGAGTTATGGATCATGATACTCTTTTAAATGAACTTGTCTCACTACAAAGATAACCTTACCTTTTACATATGGAGTAAACTCAATCTTTTGTTTTTGCATTAATGACCTAAAGATGATGAACTTTAATCTGTATACATTATTTGTTTCAACAGATCCATCAAACAATCCGTCATATACAGTAGAAAGTGAAGGACACGTAAAACAGTCTCCTCAAGCGAAGTCTGAGAAGTTTATTGAATTTCATCTTTCAAACAAGTGTTTGGAATTGTTCTTTTACTGTCTTGAGAAAGTTTAATCAGTATACGTTTGGAACAATATATTTATACATTCAATTGATGATGATGCTCTTTCTTTCAAAACTTCACAAATGAGCTGAGAGGTCACTACTTGGCATCTTTGTCGGTGATATTTTGTAAATTCATTTGAATTATTGGAAGTTTCATGTGTTACTCCGATTCAGTGAAATTGATTTTTTGCAATCATGTCAAGCAAGGAACAAAACCCAACTAATGCTTTCCCGAATGGTTTTGACCGCTGGTTTGCATTGCAACTAACGAGTCAACGGATTCAGAAGAGGGCGGCCATCTTGAATTCTTTGGAAGAACTTCGTATGAATCAACTTTGTAAACAGATCGACGCCACTCTCCAAATAGAAAACGGGAAAAGAGAAGTGGTCGGAGAAAAACTTCAAGACAGTTTAAAAGAAAATAGACTTTATTGGGGAGCTTTGCATAGAATTATGAAGGAATTGGAAATGGAAAACGATCAGAGCCTTGAACCGGATTTATTGCCCTTCGGACGTTACCATGGATGGTGTCTAGCGAATATGTCGGAGCACGTTCAGAAGCAAAAAGATTACGTAAAGCAGATGAGAATGAAACAGGTGACGGAACTTTTAAAGGAAAGTAAAAAAGAAAGTAGTGTTCTGATCGATAGGAAACTTTCTACGAACGAAATCCTTGCCGCAACAGACAAACCTTTATCAGAGAGACTACAGCGATCGAGATCAGCAAGGCTGAAGTCGGTGAGAGCAAAGGCCAAAGCTGTCTCTCGGTTCATTGACTTGAATGAAAAAGTGAGAAAAGTAAAAGAACAAGATGTACTAGAAAATGCAACGCCGGTATTCAAAACTGATGATAGAGATGATGCGTATTGACAACGCTGCTGTTATCCTAAAACAGGTTTTTAAAAAAGAAGTCTAGGCTTTGGTTTAGTTTATTCGGTACTAAAACATTAAAACAAAACAACGAATCAACAGGAAAAGTAAAAGAAACATAAAACAATAAAAGG
>WURT03000407.1:0-17084 GCA_009936505.3 Holothuria glaberrima
ACGCCTATGTAGTGTTATCATCATATATACTTAGAGAGAGGATTTGTAATAAAGTCAGGGCGTAACTAAAACTGATGGGTTTTGGTCTTTCATTGGAGTGGCTAAACCCAACCCCCTCCCCTTAGACCCCTCCTCCAGAACGGCGATTCGCATATGGTGAAAATTCCTCCCCCGTCTTTGGAGATTGATCCACGTCCTTGACTTGGGGCAATTTTTTGAGATTCGGGCAAAAATTTTTTGCTCCCCCAAATTGGAAGAGTTCCGTTCGCCTATGCCCTTTGGTTCTATGATGTAGCCTTGCGCCCTCTCCATTAAATTCCACTAACTGCACACGGCTTACACGTGTATAGTGCCGGAAATAACGGATAGCAAACGACCTAACTGAACTTGTCACTTCACTTGTGTTTACCGTTCGGTGAATCACACATCCGAATAGGAGCCATTAATAGTTGTTGGTGTTTACCGTCACCACCAGGCTTCTTTACTCATCATGCAAAGATCGTGATATAAAACTTCCACTCTAAATAGAACGAATGGATGATTTAAGTATTTTATTTCAAAGCAAAGTTTCCGTTATAGGTTCGATCAAATACTTGACTAATATTTAAGGTATTTTCCTTAATTAAACAAACATAAGAGAACTGTGTCAATAAGTTGTAAAAGAACTGTGTCAAAGACAAATTTCGATGTTTGTATAGTTATACCCTGACGATCCACTCGAGGTGGGACCTCCATCGCTTATTAATGACGTAAACCATTCAAAACCATCTTGAAATACAACAGGCAGCGAGGGTATTCCCAGTAAACGGACAAACAGGGCAAAAGGTGGATACTAACTCACAACATCAACAGCTGCGGATTAACCTCGAGGTTCGAGACAAACGTAATAACGTATCTGTACTTTCGTGAAACGTCACTATCAGGTTAGGGCATACTCTCGTAGACAAATTTTTACACTATGTCGGGACTGGGCATAATGTTGGTTCAAGTTTCAGAATGTTCTCACCAGGCCCGTAGCCATACAAGGTACTGAAGGGGGTGGGGCGGAACGGCTTCCAAGGAGGCGAAATATTTTTCAGGGGCCAAATGTGTAAAAAGGTAGTCAGTCAATGGCAACTTGAAAACTGTAGGGGCGAAAGATTTTTACGGGGGGCTTCGCTTACCCCCTTCCCCCTTGGCTACGGGCCTGGTTCTCACAATCACAATTTAATCTATATACTCCTGAGTCGACGTAGCATACAGTTATATAAGGCAGTCGGTTGTAAGGCTTTCTGATCTGCTGATCCGACTGCAAAAGTTCACTTTGAAGTGATCGACAAAAGTGGATGTGCGTCCTCCACTTTCGTGCACATTTATTCAAGAAGGAAGTAAACGTCGGCAGAATTCACTCATTTTCTACGATAACTTCCTTTAGTAAAACAATGCTACCTACTTACTACCCTCTAGATACTACCTTCGGCATTTTATTCTATTTGGATGCTTTCCGATCCTCACATTTTTTAAGTCTGAACTACATATTAACTTGCGTGGTTCCTCTTACCCAGATGTTACGGGTTGGTTATGCCTGCAATCCTGTAGGATCATATTTGTACTTTTTCTAAAGTCCTCTCAACTAGGGGCGTATATACATGAATTTGCAGGGGGTGTAAACTATTTTGGAACCGACTTCATTGCTTGGAGACCGACTCCCATTGACTAAACCACTACATGCGCGCGAAGCGCGCGTAAATTATTGCACATTTTTCGGGCATTCGGTCAAATGTTCGGGAACTCAGTAGAAAACGGTCGGGCAATCTTATCACTTTTATTTCATCTCTGCCGGAATTTCAGTTTGAGAAAGGTATCAAATGTTGTTCATGTCTGGTCTACTGTTACAAAGTCATACCCGTACTGAACTGAATTTGAGACCGACAATTTGGCGCTCAGAGACCCAGTTTTGATTTTCACAGGTGGGTGTCACACCTCACAGCCCCGTATTTACACCCCCGTCCTCGACTCTCTGGCAAAGAGCCGAAGAGCTTAAGCCAAACGTTTACTCCCGAAGCAGTTCTGCTCCCTAAAAGAGCTACGTCTCCACGGGACATCTTTGACTGAACATGACCAACCTCTCGACTCTCAGACCTCTACATCAAGGGTCTGTCATGCGTGGTCTCGTTCTTGACTGGCTGAAAAGACCATATACTACATATGATACTTAGTCAAAAGGCAGAGAGAACCATATTTGTACCTGTCAGGTTGTGCTTTACTTTTTAGAGGTCAAGAACCATTTTTAGATGCCCCCATTGCGAAGTTTATAAGGTGTGGGACTGACAACTTACTGCACCAATAAAGCGCTATGCACTCTAAAAATACTTGGGTCACGAGGGAACTGAACCAACATTTTGGGTCAAATTTTGACCCAATTTGGGTCAAATGAAGTCTAATTTGGTCTTAATTTGACATAATAAATTAAGTCGATTCCCTCCTGACCCAATTTTGGGTCAAATTGAGCCAAGTTATTTACAGTGAGTGTATCTACTCTTTTCAATATTGTGCAAATTGTAAACCCACACCCCAAACCATCATCATTATAGTCATATCTCTAAACACAAATGGTGATTGAACTTGATTGACTTTGCATTACGTTGACTTTACATTATTGTTAATTAGAACAATAGCTTTACACTGACTGGTTAATGGTGACTACGCAGTCATTTGTGTTCCCAGTTGCTCAATGCACACGCAGTGTAGTGTGAATACACGTCCTCGAGCAATGTTAACTCCGTGCAAGCTACAGTAACTTTGTCTGAAGATATACAGAGTAATTTATTTTGTTTAAATTAGAGGAGGGGCTAAAAGTAAACTTAGTAGGGAGGATTTTTACTCTTTTAGGCAAGAGTGTGGTGCCTGTAAATAATATTTGGACATTTTATCATAGATGGTTCCCCAGCTTGACCTTTAAGTTACAGAGTCTCAGCTTCCGTCATGGCTCCATTTTTTGATCGTTTTAGCCCTAAGAATATTACCTCGTGACCATAAAACATCTCAGTAGGAAGGCGGGGTCCAACAAATGCAGGCAGCTGATTTGTGAGTGTATACCAGTCGGACATGCGTGTAACTCTACTACTTGCGGGCGCGAAGACTACGTCGTGCGTGTAGTGTGCTTCATTGTTTACCTTCCAAAATGACACCGCGTGACTTCAGTGCATTAGGCTAGGGGCTCTTAATTATTTTCGTTGGAGGGCCACATTTTTTGTCATGAAAATTTCGAGGGCCACAAACAGGCAAGTAAGTTTGTCCGAGAAGTGGAAGTCCCAATGATTAAACGATGCAACGGGAACTTGAAGCTTCCCACTAAACAGCATGGGTGAGTGGTGTCTAGACGCCCTTCGAAGGGCCCCTAGTGGGGTCCAGGCCGACGCTCCTGTGGAACCCCCAGAGCTCAAATATAAGCAAAACATTACATGACTGAAACATATGCGTACTTTTTTGTCACTTTAATTTGAGGCACACTAAACATATGGTCACAAGTATCAAAAAATTACCATTATTTTTTGCCATAACTAGAATCCTGAGCCATGCAGAGCATATAGTAAACTCATGCCGAATTCGGTGGTGAACACCGAATTCGGTGGTGAACATCGACCTTGAAATGAATGTTTAGGTGGGGACAAGGCACTTAATCATGACACTCAGAGCGTCACCATCGGATGGTACGTAGTGTACCAAGAATGTAGTTGCTAAAATATCTCCCACATTCACTGGCGGATCAAGGGCCTTTGTTTGGGAGAGACCAAGCGGGTGGTACAGTGCCCACATTGCTGGAAATGGCTTTTACAAAGCCTTGCAAGAGTTATTTAAATATTCATTCATTTCGGCAGTTCGGGGGAGTTCATAATTTAGAAAAACACTCCCCTAATACGGAAAATAAGAGGCAACATTTCAGGCCTATATTTTCTTTTACCAGCCTCCGGGGCATACGTCCCTTAAAATTCGTAAGCCCGTTCAACTTGGTCTAAGGGTCTAAGTGACTGTCACTAATCTTGACATCCTATGTTGGGCAACCCCCCCCCCTCAATCGTTTTGATTATGCAATGGATGTGTGGATAAGTCGACTTATTTTAACTTACTAGATTGAACGTAAATGGAACAGCGTGTCGAACAAGCCAACATTGTAGTAGTTTGGGACGATTTTGGTTAGGAGAAATAAAAAGAAGAAACACTCGGAAAGACATGCAGGTCACCTTAACACTAGTTCTCCTTTCTACTTTGATTTTCCAATTTGCCTATTCGTCATTTTCTTTTTATCCGAGAGTAAAGTAATTTTCGAAAGCATTACAGCTTCACCGATTCAAAGACACTGTAGGTCCTCCTATTTTCTAATAATTGTCAATTTTACCAAATGGATGGGTATTTCTCTTACCACGTTTTTACAGTTTAGAACAATCACTGTACCAAAGCAACCGAGAAACGACTGCTAAAGACAGGTGCGCTTGAAGCGCGCCGAAAATGGCGTTTCCGACCCATTTGAGTTATGTTTTACTTCATTTAAAGTAAAAAAAAATGATTCTTCTGTCCGCATCAAAATACATCTCGAAAAGAAACCTCATATTTGGTTTTAGACCTCAATTTGTTGGCGGCCGGATTGGATCGACTCGCGGGCCGGATTTGGCCCTCGGTCCGCCATTTAAGAACCCAGGCACCACCACTGAATGTAGTATACGGTATTACACTGATTCTCTCGCAGTGAAGGTGGAGCTTCAAGGCTAAGCATACGTGTTTATATATTTAGTTCACGCAGGATATTCAATGAATGTAAAGGATTAGTTGATATTTTCAGAGTACAAGCACAGCTTTCCTCTGTTTCTGGTTATTTCCAATCTACGTTTCGTTAAGTCACAGGGTAGACAAACTCGACAAGAACAGCACGACGCCTGACCCCAAGGGGTTCACAATTTTGCGTGTCTTTTCATTGACGTGTGGACAGTAAAGTCTAATTTTGAATGTAGGGCCTACTTGGTTTTTTGGCATACCTGGTATTACCAGGTGGTAAACATTGCATACCTTTCAGTCTGCAATTAGGTTAGGAAGGTGTAAACACTTTTTGGGAAATGCCCCTTATCTGACTCACCCTTAGCGGGGACAGTAAATCTTTTACCTAGTGTATGCGTAACATTTCTGTCAACAATCTAGAAATTTCATAAATAAACAGATAAGTTTAAAAATTGTTTAAATAGCTTGTCCTCATCGTTTGAAGGTTTTTATTTTCATAGTTGTCATAATCATGGAACTTGTCCGGGGCAATATCTTATATGGCTCTTTACCTTAGCACATAACAGGCTGATTCACCGATCTTTGCAGATTAAACAAGTTATTGGCCGATGTTAGGAGTTATCTTATCTGTAAATTCTGAACCATTACTGAACCTCGAACTCAAACAATTATTTAACGTTAAAGGGTATAACCTGCCGACTAATCCTTCGGCTACACTACATCGAATCGGAAAATTATGTAATTGAGCAATCCTCTGATTTCCCTCTTACTGGTATCTACCATGATGCTTCAGTCGACACACAAACATTACACTTTAAATATGTGTGTGTTGCAAATATGTAAGTAAACAAATACATACGTCAAGAGGTCAGCAAATTGGTAAACAAAAACAATGGCTTTGAGGAACTTCATTTACAAAACCTATGTATTTAGCAGAGCTGTAACTCCCTAATTTGGACTCTGACTCAATTCCACACTCGGGTCCGGTTTTTAATGGACTCTTAATTGGCTCGAAATACCGGTCTCAGATCCGGAATTGGCGAAAAATGGGCTGCAGGTGGACTTGGAACAGGAGCCGATTCCAGCCGCGAGTTCACAAAAATGAAAATTTCATTAATGTTACTTGAAGATACACCCTTATTGGCTCACAATTGAATACATGAATGGTTGCACACAGTCAACTTAATTTCAGAATTTACAGGGTGGATCAGACTGCAATGTTCACTACAATAATGACATTTTTTATTGAAATGTACCGGTACAATGTAGTGAAAAAAAAACATTCGTATGGTAAACCACATTTGCATGTCAAATGGCCTGACTAGGAATTGGCCAGGAATTGGGGACACTGAAATTTGAATTGGCTCAAAATTAGAGGTCATTGGACTCGGAACTGTCGGAATGATGACCACTGGAGTCGATATTTGCTCGAAATCGGAGGGTAGGGGACTAATGAACGGTGCCATTCAAAACTAATTAAGCTCAAAGAAGGATCCATTAAGATTTTATGAAGATCAATTGTCCTTAGTTTAATCTCTCTCACTTGCTCAAAGTCGTTTCCAAAACATCATAAAAAATGCAATTGACATACTGCTGTTTTTCTTTCACAACTTGTCTTCCCTCATCCATCATTGTACCTATTTTTGTCACCTAGTTCTGATTTCAGCAAGGGGGACCGATCTCAGGTTGAGGGACCCCTCTCAACTTGTGGGGTATGGCATCATGAGTGGGTTGTGTATATTACTACTATGGTTTTAGTCACGGTGTTAATGTATGACGTAGTACCGACTACTGAATAAACATGTTATATAGTGTGGCACTTTCGGCGAACAAAAGTAGGAAATAATGTTTTGGTTGTTAGATAGTTTGGAGGGAAATCCCCTTCCTCCTCTTACAAATGTTACGAAATCACCCGCCCTCCCTCCCTCCCTCCCTCCCTGTGAGGCCGAATGTGTGGCCGAATCCTGTGCTAGCTTTAGAATGTGCGGCCGAATGTGGGGATGAATTTGCGGCCAAATGTGAGGCTGAATGTGCGTCCGAATGTGAGACTGAATGCGAGACCGAATGTGCGGCCGAATGTGAGGCTGAATCCTGTGCTGGCTTCAGAATGTGCGGCCGAATCCTGTGCTAGCTTCAGAATGTGCGACCGAATGTGAGGCCGAATCCTGTGCCTGCTTAATTATCGACTATTGTCATTGCTTACGTAGCAGGATGTACGACATATTCCTTGATCAGGCATATGTTTGGGAAGCTCCAAAGAGATGAGCAAACCAGGGAGTGGTAACAACTCCCTGAGCAAACAGAAGACAGAGACCGCTCCGCAAGGTACATGGTTCGGATCACCCTCTTCAAACAAAAGCGAAATTGCAAACGATGCATAGCTTCGTGCAAGCTTCGCCTTGTATGAAAACAGATGGATACCCACAGCCAGTCTCCTTTTTTTTATCGTCGGTGCATTGGCAGGGAAGTTATTTGTATAGCCAAATCGTGCGCGAAATATACAGCAAAAATGAATGCCAAATGATTTCAGCTGGCGTTATCCTCACGGTTTTGGCAAGTGTTTGCGCTAAGCAGAATCAATTCTTTCGGACGAAAAGAAGGTAAATTTATTTCGGATTTTCTCCCACATAATTTGATAAAATAGAATGAAATTTACAGAGATGATTACTGACAAGATTTAAAAGCAACTGAGATCAGTTAATTTGTTTTATTTGTTCCAATCAGGAGTAAATTCTCCCAGCGTGGAACTACCAATTTTTAATTCAAAATTGTCCCCTAAAAACATCGTTTCTCGTGATATCGATTGTTCCTGAACAAGCTATGAGCACGGACAACCCATGAACTGGTGTGCAAACGTTCGGGCACAGATATTACAATCCCTAGAGGAAGATGGGTTTTATGGCCAAACATTGAAAACAAGCTCTAGAGACTTCATATAACCATCGATCATAATAAAATTTTAGTGGTAGAATTTGCGTGTTACGTTACACATCGTCTCCAAATGTCAGATCCGTAACTTACAAAACATCCAAGAAAACGCAATTCAAAGTCAAAATCTCTCAGGCTGAATACCTCGCTGAAAACTGCTGTGGCGATCGCACATTTCGACTAGGAGTTTTCTATAGTCGAAGTAAAAAGGAATATGCCGTCCAGCCTGCAACGTAAGCAACGGCAAGAGTGGTTCGATGGTAACTCCCTGGTTCAAGTTCATTCTTAGACGGACAATCAGCATGATGTTATTGTTATATTGAACTGTTGGAAACGGAGGTAAAATTAAGGGTGTAAAGGATCGTTTGTTCGAAACTCTTATATAATTTTAAAATGTTTTGGTCAAGCAACGAAAATTTGTCACAGGAGACCTCCATTTATTTTTTTATTTTAAATGTTAATCTAATAGTCAATACGATATACTGACTTCTCTCGGTCAAAATGATGTCTTACATGACTAATTTATCTTGCTTTGACTAATTTAGGCCTACGTTAAGAGAAATAAGACTTAACCGTAAAGAACATATGAAAACATTTTGTTAACCCTGCTGTAAGGACTATTGGATTTATAAAAGGTACCGTACTTTTTAGAAAATGAACACAGCCCTTAGATAAGAGGGAGAGAGGGGCTGAAAGAGATTTCGCCCGCCAAAAATATGGAATTACCATTGTCATAGTACATATGAATACATATCTCCCCCTGAAAAATAACCCTCTTTCCTGAAAACCATCTGGTCCCCCTTAAGGGGCAATATTAATTACTTAAAACACAGAATAAAGTTTGACAATGACAATTCTCTCAGTTAAGTAGAGATAAGGCAAATCTCCTGCAATATGAGCCTTGAAATGGTTAAGAGGCATGGATTGGGATAGATTATTTAACGACCATTATACTTTCAAACTTTGCTGTCAATCAAAGAGCAGGCACCAACTGAGAATTTTGATACCCACACACTAAAAATATATTTTGGGGCAATGAGTGTTTGTCTTTAAGGAGACATTCTAGTGGCATGTTTACAAGGATCATAGTAGTGCAACAGGAAAAAAATCAGTACACGTCAACCATACCTCGTATCAAGTTTACATTCTTAACTCAAGATATCTCATTTTAAAGATTGGTTCATTTTGACAAGAAATATCTACAGTTCTCATCAAGGTCACAGAATGCTATCTGAAGTGGGTACATTACCTCAGATTCTTCCTATTTTTCTTTACAACTGACTGCCCTTTTTGTCCTTGAAATGTGTTGGAAGTTTGGAATGTCTGAATATCTTTTCATGTAGATCTAGCGTAAAATATGTAATGTATAGGTAACACAGTTATATTTCCTAGAAAGGCATGGAGAAATGCAATGCTATGTCTAATTAATGTTCGGGATAACATTATACATTTCCCATAATGCACAACATTTCTAGAAAAATTACATTTCCTTCAAATTTAGTACCGTATCTTTCAAGTGCTATGTGCCATTAAGATGCGGTTTTTACCTTTTAAAACAGCAACATTTTCTGCTTTTTTTTTAAATCATTGAATTTATTCCCCGACAAACCCTATCAATTTGTCTTCAACCTGTGCCGTTGGAAAAAAAAAACTTCATAAAACCACGCCGCATTATTAGATGAATTAGTTGCACCTGGTGCAATTTACGGGAATCATACGTTAACGACAAATATGTCTCTGATTCTAGATTAGATACAGCGCCACCTATTTTGAAAGTTGAAGTACTTTCTTCTTATCACTAACTTTCCAACATAAGGCTTGTCCCATGTACCCACCCAGTTGTGCGAGGTCGATTTGCACACTTAAACCTTCACGTACCAACAATTATATGCGATCATATAAAGTACGACAGGTTTGCAGACTAACTTCTCCTTTGTAGATCCTCACACCTCACTGGAGATGGACATGGACATTGCAGTATTTTTCAACGAATGGACCGCCCGTGTTGTACCTGCCCACTGAAACGACTACAAAATTTACGCCAAATGGCGAATGCTTAATTTTCCTGTTATCTGCGCCCCCCCCCCTCATCGATTAAAGGACACTGTATCATAGGCGTATGTGATAATTTTGGCTAGGGAGTTGAGCCGCTTTGCCCAAGAAGAACTCGGGTAAACAGAGAAAATGCCAGAACTTTACCAAGTCATATTCTGGCCCAGAAATTGGCAATTATAGGGGGCTGCATCCCCTACACCCATTCCTTCACCTATGTACCGGTACTTTATGAACACATAACTATCAAATCATCGTACCGGTACATCTTTTTGGCAAGTGAAAAGTGTGGAGCTTGACCGAAATGGCTAACATCGGTCTTCCGATATCCGCTATTTTTTCGCAAGGTGTTTGGATATTGCATTGGACGGCATATTATTGCAAGTTATATGCTCAGTAATGAATTATATTCTAGTGCTAGACTATATTCATCTTATCACTTTAACGTAGTATAGAGAAATATGGGTTTACTTTACAGTTCTCTTATGCAGACCAGTAGCCAGACAAGATACTGTAGAGGGGCGAGATGGCTTCGGGGAGGCGGTGAAAAATTGTTTGGGGGAAGACGTGTAAAAGTGTGTTAAGCCAATAGCAAATTGAAACTTTCAAGGGGGTGAAAATTTCTCTAGGGGAAGGGGGCTTCGCCTGCTGATCCCCGTTGGCTACGGCCTTGCTCTTATGTTTTGTGTTCAGTTGTTGTCTATACATTTTTGTTACAATTCTGATGTATAAAAGAGTAAATAAGTACCGTAGATCTGAAACCAAATATTCTGGTACAAAATGGCTTACTCTTTTTTTCGACATCGGTAAGAGGTGTCGAGAAAAAGGCCTGCAAAGGTTTTCGCTGATTCCATGTTTTGCCGATGTACCGTATGTAATATCGGCCGATACCGCTTTTCGATGATCGCATACTGTCATACCTTTGAATGACAGTCATACAGTACACAGTTAATTTGTGTGTGTTATAAGGTAGGGTGAGGTGGGCAGAGCTATATTAGATGTCCCATACCCAGCCGTTCCCGTCTATTGTTTATCTGTCAGTGGGAGAGGAATATAATATTAACCAGTCTTCTTGTTATGAAAAGAGCACAATTGTTGGTTTCTACCGTTTTTAATATTAAAATGCCTTGATTTAGTGAAGCAATTTCTGATTAGTAGCAAAGTGCCCATAATATCCTAGGACAACTTCCGAAGGAAAGGGGGAGACAGTATTTAGAAACGAGTTAGGATAGGCATGATGGCGGGGCAGATTTCACGGAGAAGACGCTGTAGTGACATCTTCAACACAATGCATATGATTTGTTTCTTTGTGTTAGCGTGGTTGGCGCAGGCATTGATGGTCAGTGGATCAAAACCTAAGTCCAGAGCCCTTCATCCTAATTCAGGGAAAACGTGTTACTAAGTAATGGTAGAAATAAAGACTCCAATCCTTGTTTTTAATATTTTACAGGCCACCTTTGCGGCCCACCAGTATGCGCTCCGCGGCCCATCGGTATAGCTAGAAACGCTGGTTACATTGAGAAGTTTTGGATTTATGAAAAACGCCTAGATGCTAACTGCTGAAGCGTTCTGCAAAACCTGATAGTAAATATATTTTCAAGAGTTGACATAAGAAGAACACTCAAGTGAGATGTGAAAGATTCCTCGAACTCGACTGGTAACGAATCTGCCTGAGCTCCTGCCTTGTAAGGGAAACCTGGTCAAGCCGAGTAGAGGCAAGGTTGTTTGCTACACAAGGCGCGAATCCAGAAATTTCGAGGTTCCACGATTATGAACCTCAAGTGCACCGTAGGTGCGCCACGAGCTGGAAGGCCGAGCTGGTGTGCGAAGGGTCCATGGGGCCTCGTAAGAACCGCCACGGTGTCCATGAGCGGAGTGCCGTTGGGGTCCAGGGGTGAAACTCCCGAAAGCTCTAGTAATATCACATATTTAGAACACAGAAAATAGGCTCCATTTACCCTGTTAAAGAGATATCATTCTTTTAATATTGTATGAAATTCCATATGAATTGCTGAGTAATCATGCTATTCCAAGAGCACCCGTTGATGTCCAGGGCGAATCTGAGGTAATTTCACACTCTGGAAGCTGGAATAAAGTGCGGAATGTTAGTTTTCAGAAAAGGGTTATGAGAAGGGCTTCACAATTTTCTATGTAATACATCATTTTTAATCATTTTCAATGTAGATACGTCTGAATCTTGTCAAAAGGAGTGGAAGGCGGAAAGAATTTCCTTCTTCAAGAATTACAAGGTTTGCTTTTCTATAATCACACCGATATAGAAGACCATATAGATGTAACACACTGATTGTTGAATAAAGCGAAAACGTTTGAATGGTACCGAATTCAAAAATGGAAAATAATTGAACTGACGGTAACAAGAGAGCGAAATTTTAGCAGGTTGTAAATATTTGTGATAGAAAACGATTAAAATACGTCAACCATCAATTCCTGAACGCCTTTCATTCCATCTCCTCCTTTTGTTTAAAGTACTTTTAGATTAATTTAAATTTCGATGGAAAAGTCCAGGGAAGCACTCTCCCTAGGCAATATGTGTCGCTTGCATGGTGAGAGATTTGCTTTTCGGGGAAGGGACATATTAGTCGGTGCAGTGGCACGTTGATGGAAATCACCATGTTTTAGGAATACAGGACTCTCTCGGAAAGAAGAAAGGGTAGATCTGTGTGGGGATAAGTTTACATCAACCCACATTCGGATATGGTAGTCCATGCAATATTTAGCGGTGAAATACAAAATAAACGTTTATCTTCCCAAAGTTTTTACTTTGACTTAAAGTCTAGTGGAAGTAATGCAAACGCAACAAATTTTGGAGAAGCGTTCAGAGATGATTTTGGCCTTTCGATTTCGTTTTCTCGGTGGTTGTAAAAGCTACCGATTTGAAATTTGCAGACGAAGGACTGAGAACATGTCACCGAAAATTAACCTCTAAAATATTGTGTTGAACAATGGTTGATTGGAGTCACTAGTGCTTATTTTCCAACTTTGGGCCATAAAACCCTCGTGCTTTTAGGGATTTTGATATTTGTGCCCGAAACCTTGCATCCGTACTCATTCACGGGTTGCTTTTGCCCAGAGCTTGTTTAGGAATAATCCATATAACGAAAACGATGTTTTTAGAGGGTAATTTTGAATCGAAAATGAACCGTTCCTGGTTGGAAAGATTTACTACTAATAGGAACAAAAATTAAAAAATTTACTGATCTCAGTTGTTTTTCATCTTGTCGGTAATCTTCTCTGAAGATATGGTTTCATTTCTTCAAAGTATATGTTGGAGAAAATCCTAAAAAATACCTTTTTATGTAAGGCAGTCGAGTGTGCCCAGGGAGTTGCTCTTTGACGGGAATACGATGTTAAATAGAAACTTCTTGATTGTCAGATTGTAGGAATCCATTGTTTGCACTTAACTGATCTTGATTGTTCATGCTCACACAAAGCAAAGTGTTAACCAATCCTAACTAAAGCTATGCATTGTTTCAGTTGTTATCAATTTAAAATATTGTTAGGAATTTTACCACATTTACGGGTGATTATTCGCTCAGGGGGAAATTTATGCAATCGAATCACAAACTATGGATACACATTTTTATAATAAACTGGAAATTGTTCTTGATCACCTCCTGAATAAACAGAAACAAAATGTTAACCGTTCTCTTGTTAAGAAATCAGCTGGAAGAAGATGCCACCGAAGGCAGTAGACTGCATGGTTGTTTACAAGTAGTGTTTTCACACATAAGCCTATTACCACGGCCGTAGGGAGACTGTTTTTCTCAGGGAGGGCGGTGATTTTGCCCGACTCCAGATCTCCTTTAACTGTCCAATCCCCCCCCCCCGACTGAGACAAAATATCTGCCCGACTTAGTCAGGTTTCTGACATTTGGGGCGGCTACCCGCAGCCACCTGGCCCGTACGGCCATGCCTATTAGGGCCTACTGGAGGTGGATTGTTAGGCGAGAATTTCCGAGGTGAAAATTGTCATCTCTGAACTAGGATCCTTTCCATGCCGCCAAGTTAGTACTGTCCAGATGTTATCTAACCACCGTCCAATACATTAACGTACATTTTACCACAACAGGATTACACTGGGCAGCTGATCCAGAGAGGGATTTTCCACTACCCCTCCCCCCCCCTTGTGGCAACTCTAGTCGTTCGAAATCTTTGCAATATGTATTCTTATTTACATTGTCACATACCAGGAAATACCATTTAAGTGTATAAATTCCGAGCTTTTCCATAGACTCAACCGGGTCCCTTTTCGAGGTTATAAAATCGACGCTCGTATTTCAAATTTTGCCCTCATTGCCCTTTCGTGAATTCCTGGATCCGTCCCTAAAGTTTCTTGTAGGACGTCCACGAATTCGTAATGTGCTGTCGGGCCTCACTTTACGCCTATCAGAAGTTGACAGCATGGGTATTGATGGAACTCTTTAGACAAGGCAATGAGCTCTCTACACATGCGTACAGGTTGGCTGGAGAAAGGAGTCCCAAAGGGTCGAATAGAAGGAAGCCTACAAAGGAGGGGGGATGGAGACATTTTGTTATCTAACTCCAGTCATTGCCGTTTACCCGTACTTTCCACCAGTCCACTCAAGTACAAGGGTACACAGTTTACAGGATTAATTAACACTCACAATTTCCCCACGCTCTATTTGTGCTTGTCCCTCGCTTGATCTACTTCTGAAATTCTGGCGGCGCAACTGGACCTACGGGTCTATCCCCTCTTCCATTGTCATTATAACCCCTTCTGTGGCAAATGAATTAATTGTACACGATGTTGCCTTTAGAGGAGACTGTGCATACGTTGCTGTTACCATGGAAGTACTACCTCGGAGTACTTCCATGCTGTTACTGCCACTCAGGTAAGCTAAATGCTAATTTTCACCATGGAAGTACTACCATGCTTTGAGGGAGATAGCAACTCCCTACTTTGACGTATTCGAAGTTGACGTACCCAGTGATGTCATCACCCAACTGCAGGGAGGTTCGTATGAAACAACGATCTCCGCTCACCTGCCTCAGGACAAAACTACGTGTAACTTGCTGCAAAATACAACAAAAACATCACGCACAAAAGTATTTATATCATTCAAATGCAAATCTTCCTGGCATTCCATTCTGGTGAGTACGCAGTGTACGAATAGGTCTACATTAGCTACTTAAGGGAAAATGCAGTCACCCCAATTTAGTGTGGAAGTCTACCCTAATTTATGAATGGCTCTCTGCTCTAGAGTGTCATGTGACAATACTTTTCGCACTAAATTGTGAAATTTACCAGGAGTTACTCCTAGGTTTACCTTGAATATGCAATATTTAAGTCCTGAAATATAATGAAGATACGTGGAAGGGAAATAAGAAGATATTTCTGAGATTTTGGCTGCCGTTTTAAAATACGTTTGAGGTGACTGCTTATACCCTTTAATTGACAGATATTTGCATCCGATTGAGTTTCAAAATCATGGAGGGGTCTCTCAAGAGTAATATTTCTAGGTAAACATAAATTTAAGGTCCCTGCTAGATTATGACCTAAAATTGGCTCCAACGATTAATTTTTTTAAATTCTTCTTCACTAATTGTACATTTTATATACAAACATACAATATGTCATATGTGTCAAATAAAAATGTACTTGTGTTTAAGGGACCCCTAGTTTATCGAAACCAATTTATATGGGACCGTTTGATCAACTACTAGTCCTCAGTAAAGAACTGTGTCGTTCGCCAAGAGCTCACTATACACAGTCCTTACTACGCCTATTGAAAATAGCGGGGCGATCGGCCGTCTTTAGGATGGTTGAGATTGACTTTCTTCTCGCAGAAATTTTGGACGTAGAATTTTAATTTATTTCCATGACTTTTCATATCCAGATCTTACAGGAGTATTGCAGTTATTTTTGATCACTGAGATATTCTGGAAAGGGCCAAAAGTTTGAAATGAAATCAGCAACTTTATCGCGCCGTAAAATTTAATGTGTGACTAAGGAACTTTGCTTACACCAGTATGCTAATAAGCTTTATTATTACGTCATGATAGAATGTTTATATTGGCAATGGCTATAGGAACTACAGTAATCAAATGTTTCGTGTGACGTCACAATGTTAAGCACACGGCATTCTGATATCAACAAATATTTCTCACGCAACAGTATATTTAAACGAAGTGGTAAAGTTGAGGATTTAATTTGAAATTTCCGGAACTTTTCAAAGGTTTAAAGGGATGAAAAATAACTGCAAGATTAGTGTATGATGTGAAAAGGAAATGTTATAGCAGTAAATTAGGATTTTAGGTTCTAGTTTTGCTGTAAGAAGAAAATCAATTTCGACCAGCAATATGCTGGTCGAAGACCCCGGCTTTTCAATTGAGCTTAGTAAGGACCGTGTATAGGGAGCTATCGGCGACCGGCTGTACACGTTCCTTTACTGAGGACTAGATCAACTACATGCAATCTATGTTCAGACAGGGAAACATCACTAGTCACCCCTCTACAGAGGAATTTCATGTGACGTAACACGAGTGGGACTGTTAGGCGTTGAAGGGCAAAACACATGCGCAGTTAGCGTATTTACAGCACACACGCACGGCATAACCATAGACAATGATGTGACACAATGGACGTTCGCCCTTCAAAACAAAGAGACGCACGATCTGGCCCTTCCAAACCAATTAGACGCGCGATTACGTGGCGTCAGTGAAACCCCTCTATGGGGTCGGTCGGTCATCCGGCCCTTAACAACTTTGGAGTGAAAACAACAACTGACTACAGTATGAACATATAGGAACACTTCACGCGCTGCACTGCTTGAGTGTAAACAATCACTGGACTACACTACGTATACCGAACTACGCGCAATACATTGTTTCCACTCCAACACGTTGTTGTCATGGAGGAGTGACGTCACCGACTGACCCTATATGGGGTCGGTCGGTCACATGCATTTTGACCAATGATGTGCCTCGAAGCCTCTTAAGCGCAGGTCACACTAGAGCGATTTCCGATAGGATTACGGTCCGATTTTTGTGATTTTTAGTTAAAATCTCCATCATGTCCTGATCAAAGAGAGCCAAACATTTGCAACCTATGTATGTATATGATTTGTATTAGAAGACTACGCAAATGAAATGTAAACTAATTATTTCGTGACGTCACATCGGCACATCGGTGCAAAAATCGGATCGATTTTCGAACAAATACCGCTCTGTTGAGCGGTATAAGATATATAATGATAGCAGAATGATAGCAGAACAGTTCATTGTAAGACAAACTAGTATACAAATAATGAATGTTTATGAGTGCAATAGTATGAATAATTTCATGAGTTGAAAGATTGAATGTTCTATTC
>WURT03000417.1:0-17083 GCA_009936505.3 Holothuria glaberrima
GCACACTCGCAGCACACTCGCAGCACACTCGGCGAGTGTGGTCGGCGAACAGCTTGTCACTTCGTTTTGCTCGGGCTTATCGCCGACCTCAAACGGATATTTTCTGCACCCGTTTAATCCGCGTTTCAATTCATACTTTGCGGCCTAGACGCGTACAACCAATCTTCACAAATTATAGATCCAATATGGATCCGATGAGGATGTTTCTATCCTACTTTGGAAGATTCGCAGCGGGAAGAGGAAAACGACAAGGCGGTGGTACGTAATGCCACTTAATATTTCCTGGACGTACAAGGAGGCGAATTTCACTCTGTCTTCGCTGATACGCCCATGCGTTATAGTGACTCGATTCGCTCCACCTACTTTCAAATGAGCCCAACCGGATTTGACCACTTTTACTAGCATCTCTCCATTGGTCAATCATCAAAACACGTCCATAGCCAAAGGTGAAAGGGGAGTTAAAGGCCACCAAAAAATTCAAAATTATCATTCCCTTACTGCATTTTAGTAGGCTATGTCTCTCCCGAAGAAAATTTCCCTGGTAGCTTTTATGTCCCCTTCATTGTCTTGTCTGGCTACGGACCTACATGAAATGATAGGGAGGGGGACACAGTTAAGCAAAGGGATCACCATCCTGGAAGGGGATTCGAAGGAGCGTGTTTTGAATTGCTTATTTTACGCTATTCACTTGAGTGGCTAAACAGTGAAATATTTTCCCCTGTATTTGCATTCATTTCGCTATGGGTTTTACTCCAGTGATTGAAAAAGTTGGAAAGTTTGCGCCCTTATTCCACCTCCCTCATGATGGTTACAGGGCGTCGCAAGATCGTGTTTCAGTTTTTGTGAAAAGATCTCTCAAGTATTTCCACCAATGTTTGCCCTTCCTTCACGCCCGGTCAATCATAGGCGAAGGAAGCGGATTTGGGGGCTGGGAGTCCCCAATCCCACGTGGGGACCGAGTTAAGGGTATTTCTGCACTTAGCATAAAAATACGTGTAACGACCCCAAATGCAGGGGCGTATCCAGAAATGTCCAAGATCGGTGGCAAGGTTTGATTGATAGCTGTCATAGGGGGGATGGGTCTACGGGGAGGAGATATTCCCCTCCAAAATTTTTGATCTGGGAAGAAGGCTGAAATGCAAAATAGTGCTATCTTTGACACATTTTTTGAAGCATCTTCATAATCATTTTTTTCATAGCGGCTAATTGAGAGGGAGGGAAAGGGCTGACTCCCCGTTGAATCTGCAAATTTCGTTTTTTGTTTGTTTTTTGGCCTTAACTTTTTTTTCACCCATGGCGTCCAGTAGGGAGCTCGTCTATCGCGCCCACGTGTTGCGCCTTCCTTATATCCGCCACTGATTAATGGGAAAAATTCTTTTCCCTCCCAGCCGAGAACAGTCTATGCGGTCATGTAGTGACGGTGTACAAGTGGAAATATTTTCCCCTCTTCGTCATTCGGATTTATATCATATTCATATCATAAACCTTGCCAAAACCCGTTCAGAGCAGACATTCTTTGATTTTTCGGTTATCTAAAATTGCCACGTATAGCCACGACTGTTCTCTCCATTTGGTGTTTCTAATGTTATGACTACGATTGTTTATACAAATTCTCGTACTTTCTCATTTCTTCGATAAATTGCTCATCCTCCTGTGAGGAAATGCCTTCATCTTAGCAGACATAATTGCAGTGGCGCACCCAGGATTTCTCTCAAGGGGGGGGGGATGCAACGTGTTGTGTGATCGCCGGCTTGGTGGAGTGGTCTAAGAGGAGGGGTGTCCCATTCCCCTTTGAAAAATTTTAAAAAATTAGGTGTCCTTACATGCAATCTGGTGCCACATGTGCTACCTTGCAGTAAAATTTGGGTAAAAAGATTTACGTATTTCTAGGAAATAAAAAATGGCATCAGTGAGAGGGGTCAAAGGGGAAGGGTATAGCCCTCTTCTTTGGAAATTTTTGAAAAATAGGTGTCCTTACATGCAATCTGGTGCCACATATGCTACCTTTCGAGGTAAAAATTGTGTTAAAAGCAAACGTATTTTTAAGAACTAAAAGGGGGAATCGCTGGGGTGGGGAGGGGTATGTGGGAAAGGGCTGTCTCCTCTACCCTTTGAAAAATTTTGAAAATTTGGTGTCCTTACATGCAATCTGGTGCCACATATGCTACCTTTCGAAGTAAAAATTGTGTTCAAATACATACGTATTTTTAGGAACTAAAAGGGGGATCCCTGGGGTTGGGAGGGGTATGTAAGGAGGGGTTTTCCCCTCCTACCCTTTGAAAAATTTTGAAAAATTTGGTGTCCTTACATGCAATATGGTGCCACATATGCTATCAGTTGATGTAAAATTTGTGCTAAAATATTTACGTATTTTTAGGAAGAAAAAAAATCGCCGGCCTGGGGGAGAGGTATAAGGGCAGGGGTATAAGGGTAGGGGTATACGGGGAGGGGTGTCACTCTCCCCTTTGAAAATTTTTGAAAAATTAGGTGCCCTTACATGTAATCAGATGCTTCATATGCTACAAATATTTACGTATTTTTAGGAACAAAAGAAAAAAACTGGCATCTGTGAGGGGGCATGGCCCACTGCCCTGGGTACGCAACTGCATAAGTGTCTCTTGAGTCAGTGTAACCAGGGGCGTAGCCAGGTTTTTGGTGTGGGGGGGGCAAAATCGACACATCATCCCCATTCTCGACCACAGTCCTGGGGAGGGGTATAAGAGGGAGCCCTCCCCTTTTGGAATTTTTTTGCTGTCTCGAAGGGCTTGGATGCAAAACGGTGCTATATTTTGTTTCTTTTTATACTAGATCCCAGTACTCTCCACAGGGGGCTTTAGAGGGGCGACCCGCCCACCGAGTGAAAATGACCGCCCCTCAAAAATATTTGCTTTCCTCCAAAAGATGTAGTTTCCATTTTCAAGTCCATTGCTTCATCACACATATACAAGTCATATAGTACTGTATGAAGGAAAAGTTTCTCATCCCTCCTGGGGTGGGGCTAGAATTTGTCATTGCGAGGCATATATTGCAAAAAATTTGGATATGCTGAGGAAAATAGTTCCCCGCTGTAGTAATGTTTTTCCCGGAACCTAACCTGTGGAAAAGTGCGCGAAGCACGCGATTTTTTGGGGTAAGCCTACACTAAAAAGAATCTGTACTTATTTAAAGCTTACATAGGTCAATTGTCCGGTCATTTGGGTCCTATCGGGCAAACCTTACATTGTACTTGCCTCCTCGAGTCACTAGCCATACCGCACGACATACACAAGAGAACATTACTAAGTTTAGCGAAATGAGATGAAATTCCCGACATTTACATAAATCCATGTATATTCTACTTATTAAGTTAATTGAAAAGATGGGAAGGGTTTGTACTGTATTAGTTATAAGTAACGGAACTAAAGAAGAGTGGGCAAAGCGTACCGAAAATTTGGGGTTTTATCGCATGATTAACTCTTTTGAAAGCCAAAATAAGTAAACGGATCATGGGAGGTGACAGAATTATCCTGACAGGGGGGCGGGCCATGCCAGCTACCCAAGTTCCGACAGCCCGTTTGTTGAGGGATTGATAAGAAGGGGATATGAAGGAGCCTCACTATCCTTTGCCATTGCAGCCCATATTTTGCACAATACTTCATTTGCCTGGTTGCGCACTGATAGTGTTACGCACTGATAGTATTGAGTCTGAATTGTGAAATTGTAAAGCGCGCGAAAATTTTTTGGTAGGCTTACACACAAAACATAGCCCATGTAATCTTTAAGAACAAAAAAGGAAAAGAAAATAGAAACTGTAGGGGTTGTAGACCGTATCAGGGATAACAAACATTGTGTCGAAACCACCTGGAATACCCGATGAAATAGCCAAACTTTACTCCGGGAGTCGCTCACCAACTGACCGAACCGTATGACACACCAGATAGGCTTTGTGATATGGGATGAAATTTACGACCTCTACATAACCAGTGTACTCTGTCTACCTCAGAGGGTAGCCAGGTTTTTTGTGTGAGGGGGAAAATGGACTCATCGTCCCCATTCTTGACCACCGTCCTGGGGAAGGGGAATAAGGGGAGGAGGTATCCCCTCCCCTTTTAAAATTTTTGTGCTGTCTCGAAGGCCTTATATGCAAAATGGAGTTATGTTTGTTTCTTTTTATACTAGATCCCAGTGTTCTAAACCAGGGGATTTTAGAAGGGCGATCCGCCCTCTGAGTGAAAATGGCCTCCACTCAAAAATAGTTGCCGCCCTAAAAAATCTAGCTTCCATTTTCAAGTTCATATTGCTTCATAACACATATACAAGTCAGTTGGAAGGCAAACTTTATCATCTCTCCAGGGGTGGAGCCAGGATTTGCCCGACGGGGGGGGGGGGTTGGGCAGACTCCATACCATGTCATTGCTATATATATATGGCATAAAATTTGTGTATGTAAGAGGAAAATAGTTTCGCGCTGATTTAATGTTTTTCCATGAATCTAAAATGTAGGAAAGCGCGCGAAGCGCGCGAAATTTTTTGGGGTAAGCCTACACTAAAAAGAAATCTGTACTTACTTAAAGATTACTGTATAAAGGTCAATTGTTGTACCGCACGACATACACAAGAGAACATTAACTAAGTTAAGCGAAATGAGATGAAATTCCCGACGTTTACATAAATCCACGAATTCTACTTATTAAGTTACTTGAAAACGTGAAAAGGGTTCGCACTTTATCAGATATAAGTAACGGAACTGAGGAAGAGTTGGCAAAGGGTACCGAAAATTTGGGGTTTTATCTCAGAAATAACACTTTTGAAAGCCCAAATTAGTAAACCGACCACCGGTGGCGACAGAATTTTCCCGACAGCTGGCCAGCAACCCCAATTTCCGACAGCACCTACTTTAAGGGGGTGGTGAGAAGGGAATATTAGTCTAAACCATCTCATGCCATTAAATATCACTTGATACCTCAAAAGCTGAGTTGCACACTGAAAACTTCTTTTGAATCTTAATCGTGAAGTTTCAAAGCGCGTGAAGCGGGCAAGAACGTTTGGTAGGCTTACACAAAAAACAAATGTAGTCATTAAGAACAAAAAGAAAAATAGAAACTGTAGGGGTTTGTAGACTGTATCGGGTATAACATAGATTGTGTCGAAACCACCTAGACTACCCGATGTGATAGCCAATCTTTACTTGGTTCGAACATCAACTGACCTATCGCATGACACCATGGGCGGCGATCCTTCTTTGGAAGTGTGAGGGTATAGTCAGTGACACTATCTAAGCGGAGCGCCACCATCGGTTGACGCGGAGCGTACAAAGAAAATTTTGGCCAAAAATAACCCCCCAGATCACAGGAAATGGACCTTTCCAGGGTTTGCAACGTAACGCTACGTTAACAAGTATTTCCTTAAAAAATAGGCACATTGTAAAAAGTCTAGAAAAAGGCCGGTTAAGTGTTCTGATTTCCGGATATAGTCAGTGGTACTATGTAAGCGGAGCGTCACGATCAGTTGGCGAGGAGCGTACAAAGAAAATTTTGGCCAAAAAATACCTCAAGATCACTGGAAATGACCCTTTCCAGGTTTTGCAAGGTGATACTATGACAACGGAGAGAAGTAGTTCCTAAAAAAATTAATAGGCCTATTGTGAAAGTCTAGAAAAAGGTAAAGTTTTCTGATATCCGGATCTGCGGGTTGATTTCATGAGGGGGGGGGGATATAGTGTGCAGTATCCCCCATCCAGTTTCATAGGGGTGATATATCCCCCTCATCTCCCCAGGATCGCCACCCGTGCATGACACACACAAGAGGACGGCCACTAGGCTTTGTGATATGGGAAATTTACGACCTCTACATAATCTGTGTACTCTGCCTACCTGTTACTTGGAGAGGTTGACAGGACTTATGCTAACTAGCTCTGTGGAATGGAAGTATTGAAGAAACTGGAGGGACTCTTTAGCGCGCGTAGCGCGCCGAAAATTTTGGGTTCCTATTAAAAAAATGTCCTCTTGAGAACAAAAACAAGTAAACCGTCGGGAGACTAGTCGCCGTCGGGGACCGCATATTTTATCGTATCGTCTATGACTCCCAGAAAAAAAACTGTTAAATTCCCCGACGGGGGGACAGCCTTTCCGATGGGGGATATGGCTACCTCCCCCCCCCCGTGGCCATTCCTGCATCCCTCCCTCCTCTCGCCGTTTTTGAGTATTTTTTTTGCTCACCTTTTTTCTTTTCTTTGCTCTCTTTCATTTTTTCGACATTGCCCATCGCGTCCCCCAAATTTCTGTGGGGGGACTCTGCCCCCCTCTGGCTACGCCACTGAGTGTAACAACTGGCTATAACTGTAGTGTGCTGTTCATTGTAATGTAGAAACACTTGTCAACCCGTTCCGCATTGGAAGCGCAAAGCGGAAAAAGATAAAATTGGTTTATCTCACACGGATCGGGAACGGATTGTACGCGGGTGCCGTGGAAACGAGTAGTAACAGGTTACCACACTCAATGCAGATCAGAAGCGCACAGTGAAAGTTTGTTGACCCTTCTCGCCGCAACCGTTGCGGACAAAATTTCCTGTCCACATTGAGCTCGCCGAGTAGTTTGAACTGAGCTTTACGGGCATACGTTCTGAACGTAGTGACTTAGATAAAGAAATTGGCAGTCTAGCCCATTTCTTTTTATCTAACGTTTACCCCATGAGTATAAAAACAGAGGGTAGCTAAAACTTTCGAAAGACAGGACCTTCTCACTTATATTTCTAAGAAGGTGAACGAACGCATTCCTTTTGTCATTGATTACAATCCCCTCATCACCCCTCTGACACACTCGATTAAATGCGACTCCGCTTCCTTGAATGGTGACCACTCTCTCCCCAACACCTTCACCAAACCGCCCCTGCTAGCCCTCAGGCAAACGCCTAACCTTCGACGACTACTCACTTCTTCGAAACTCCCGTCATCTAGCAATCAGCCCCTTGTCAACTTATTACCCTTTCGAAATTAAAGCCGCTGTCAGATTTGAAACCACCTTTCCACAGGTTCACCCATTAATTCATCTTCCTCAAGTGCGTTTTCCCCTTAACCCCCCCCCCCCCACCTCACCTGTGATGCTCATAATGTAGTTTATTTATTACACTGTAACATATTTTCTGGGAGTCTCTACATAGGAGTAACGGGTACCAAATTTCGTTTACGCTTTAATAATCACAAAAAATCCATTCGTGACAACTTAATTGGTTTTCATTTTGCCGAACATTTCAACCTACCCAATTCTCTTCTTAACTTAAAATGTATATTACTTGCCTCAAACTTCTACTCTACTGAACAAAGGAAGCGTTCGGAAAGAAGCCTCATTCTAAACTTGAAAACTCACACCAGCGGGATCAAGAAAGACCTGGATCCACTTAGCCACTATAACTTCCACAAAAGCCATTAATGAACTGATCGATACTTGTTACACGTAGCTCTATTGTTTGGAACTTGAATAGTTTTCAGTTCGCCAGCGTTTGTATTAGTATTATTTTGTATTTGGCTGAAGAAAATCCTAGGGGGACCGAAAATTTCCAAGTTTGAACAAATGTTGTACTTCGCATGTCAATTATGACACTTGTCCTTTGTCGTCTATTTACCGATTATAACTATAAATTAAATTGAATTAAATTGTAACTGAATCATTTCCGGAGTACACGTGGACTATATTCTTCCTATTATTTATTTATATATATATATATATAAATTAAGTTAATTTTTAACAAGACTGAAATATTAATACGCCCAATTCACAATAAAATATTTTAAGTGGTTTGCAGATCCACATTAAAAGAGCTTGACCGTGAACACAACTCCAATCCTTTTGATATATTGGGCCCATTTAAGGGCGTCTGGTTATGCCGTGGCAACGTCTTGATAAAAACAATTGTAAATCACCAAGACGGTGCTGGTTAGCATCAAAAATAGGGACACGGCCTGGAGTCTTCCTTCTGATCTTAAAATGACATTGTGTTCACATCAAGGTCACCACAAAATTGGCAACGTTACTATGATTGAACATAACGTTTACACAAGGTTGTTAGAGCCCGGGGCTAAAGCCCACAAACTGAGTTTCAAGTTCATTTTTGTCTTCAAACGTAAACAATTAACCGCTGAGATAAAAAAAAACCTGTATTTGAATGGGTCAGCCAAAATCTTATATACTTTCAATCTCGTTATAACGAGTAAGAGTGAGAGTGGGGGATGTAAACTTAAAAGTGGAAAACATTTCTAAATATCCTCATCAGTAATCTGGGAAATATTCGATCATATTTAAGACATCTTCTTTACAAACTTTTCCACAGAAAGACAGAGGATGGTAGGACCTGATCTGTGTCTTGTACAGGCTCCTGTTTACATGTTCACGTGTCTTTGCAGCATTAATGACTCCTATTTGTCATTTTAAAAGTTGAAAGATGTATATCAGGCGCGAGGATCTCGGGGGACTGAGGGTACTACCCTTCTCCAAGTGGTAGATGTACCCAGAAATCTGCCAGAAAGTATGGAAATAACAAAACAAGATCAATCCATGGAGGTGCAAATCTCATCTCCCCCTAATTTTCTACATACATTTGTGTTGAAGAAATGTCCTAGTATCATACCGTAACCTACTGTTACGAAAATAATGGGTAAAAACTATTTTTTACTCGTTTGAGCTTTGAATTGGCCCAACGACACTCATGCAAAAATTTAGGCAAATGTAACATGTGACCTACGTTTTCATCTTTGATCCCACTCTTAGCAATCAAAAAATAACTGTTTTAAATATGATCTCATCAGTTCTAGCATATCATGTGGTGTTATTAATTTTCCTACCTAACTGATAGGCAACTGAAATATCGGCAAGAAACCCCATTTTTAGCAGTTTGATCTTTAACCTCTGATCTTTGATGTATAACGTCTTCAATTACACATGCACCGGTTTTCATGGTCAGGTACCTACCCACCAAGTTTGAACTTCATCTGACTTACGGTTTAGGAAGAGTTTGTGGCACATCTTTCTCAGAATTAAGGAAAATTTGACCTTTGACCGACATTTTGACCTTTGACCCCCACCCTTTTGCCACTGAAGAAGCAGCTCCCTAGTTATTGTAAGCGTAAGTACAGGCACCGTTTACAGAGAACAAGAGACTATGTATTCATGTCTAGATTATGACCTTTTCTAGTTTATGGCAATTTCGTCGATGATTCAAAACGTGCGGTAGCCTTGATTCAAATCACATTTATGATCTTCAAGAAAGTACTAGATACGCTTTATTTCCTCTGTGTATAAACAAGTGAGACAAGTGAATTTACACTGCAGTTGTTTCTATGGATTAGTAAACGATAACCGTAACCGAAAGATTTTTAGAAAAAAGCTGAAACGATTTAAATGTTTTACACACTCAGCTATTTCGTGTTAAAAAGTTGGTCTTAATAATTTACCGAGGATGTTGCAACTGAACGCCAATTTATTCATAAACCCTGAGGGGATGTAATGAACAAAAGGCGCTGAAGATGCCGCCGGAGGGATAAGCGCTGCCGATGACGGCTTGGGGTCTAGGGTCGCCTTAGGCCTCTGGTAGGGTCCAGGGGCGACAAAAAGCAGGGGTTAAGCGGGCAAGACCCGGGAGTTCTTGGATATTTATAAAATTGTAAGCATTATAGGGAAGGTTTAAAGTTCTTTAAAGAACATTGGATGCGCTCTGAACAAACTACAGAAATGATAATTGGACAAGTTCCCTATGTTAGTGGGGTCGAATGGTAACTCCCTAGTAGAGGCCCAAGGGGCAAACCCTCCGAAGCTCTGGAACATTAACAAAATTCTGAGCATTAGAATAAAAGGTTTAACTATTTGCAAAGTAAACTCTATGAGTACTAAACAGAACACAAAAATGATAATTTTACCGGTGAGTGCCACATAGTCATTTTGATGATTCGAGGAGCTTTCGGGCAGTGGTGTATAAAAAGTTACCTGTTAGGGCAAACGGTCTTGTTGTAAAAACCTTATACCAACCAAGTTCGTGACACACCGTAAGACACATGGAATTATCTTTGTAAGACCTGTGGCTACAGAGCTTTATTTAAGGGGAGGATTCAAGTTGAAGTTAACCAGCGGTTCAGAAGGCTCCATGGGAACCCGGTGAGCTCTCCCGTGGGCGTCATTTATTTCACTTTATTGAAAATACCACTGAATTTGCTTTAGAAAGACCCCGAAAATGGAACTCTAGACAGACCCCGAAAATGGAACTCTAGACAGACCCTGAAAATGGAACTATCACTAATGTACTATCACTTTTTGATATTGTATTTGTACCTGTTGACCCTAAATTTGATGGTGAAAGGGTATTTTGGGTTGGAGAAGTAGATGCTCTTAAAAGATTTGTATTGAAACAATAATGTTATTCAAG
The DNA here is from genome assembly GCA_009936505.3 of Holothuria glaberrima. Taxonomy (NCBI): domain Eukaryota; kingdom Metazoa; phylum Echinodermata; class Holothuroidea; order Aspidochirotida; family Holothuriidae; genus Holothuria; species Holothuria glaberrima. The sequence goes on from WURT03000417.1 coordinate 10,390, forward strand.
CTGTTGAAAATTAATTCGCAATGGCGCAACTATCAGAGATGGATGCGCTCAAAGTTTGCAGGAAAATAGTAGTTTCAACACAAGTTTTCCAAGTTACATTAATATGCTATCACTCCTACTTTTTCCAAAGGCCCTTCAATCAATTCTCTGGCAAAGGGCCGAAGGACAAAACCAAACGTTACTCCCGAGAGACATTCGCTCCCTCAAGGAGCTACGTCTTCGAGGGGACAACAAAACATAACATCATGACCTATATCATTACTTTCAGACATCTACATCATGAGTCTGCCATGCGTGGCGTTTTTCACAACCGTCTGAAAATCATGGATACTACATATGATCTTCGCCAAAAGGCCTAGAAGCGTCCTCACTTCTTTTGTTTCTTCTTCCGTTTCTTCTTCCATTGTATTGGCGATTTCAGACTGTAGGTAATGTGACCTATCCTTCCTAGTCACAACCGTGTTAGTACTGATAAAGAGGGTCGCCCTGCTAGATCCTCGGGTACCTTGTTGACGGTCAGGAAATACCCACACCATATCCCAAACTACTTTAGCATGCTCAGTTCGTGGGTGTGGTTTCCCAAACCCTTTTCTCCTTCTGATTGGTCATCCATACCAGCCCATTCCTTTATATCCATATTACACAGCCCATGCGTGGACCACAATAAAAGCTGGCAAATTATATCTTTTACAAGTAGTCACCGTGAGAATCAGAGATACCCCGTGTCTGTCCGCAAGATTGAAGTCCCTTTTGTAAGTTTTCGCCCAGAGAGAGAGAGGGGGAGAGAACTATAGGAAGCAATTATAGAGTTGGCAGGCGAGACGTGTGGCTTTGGAACTTTACTTATTTTTATTCACAAATTGTGAGAGATGTGTTAATCAATGTTAATAACTTGAATATCTTTGAAGAAAGGGATTCTTAAAGCTATAATGAGTAGACTGACCACCATTTTCATATATATGCGTACATTTTGTGTTCCTGTTCCTGACGAGCCCAAGCCCTTGCCATCGTAGCCGACCCAAACCACAAAATATTGGAGTGGCGTCTGTAGTAATATCTTACATGGCAGAGAAAGACACCCTATCAAACAACACGCTGCCACTAGAGAGGCTAGAGAGGATAGGCGGTGACTGGAATTGCCGAAGGGGGGGGGGGATAAAAAATGATCTCGCTCGCTCTGATATCACTGTTATAATCATAAAACAATGCACGATGGTAAAGCGCAAGGCGAGCAGAAAAAATAGCATTTTAAGTCGTTTAAGATAAGTAATGGTTTATTTTTTTTTCACACGATTTAATAGTCTCAATTCGATAGTCAAAAATAATAGTACAAGGTGTTTGACTTTCGCATTTTGGACAATCTGTTTGGATATTTGTAACGGCCATCCACCCTTGTAAAAAAAGTGGGGATATATCCCTCATGCCAGGGGATTTTCGCTTATAGTTTACTTTTATTGGAAAAATCACAGCTGACTTTTTATTCCAAGACATCCACATGCCAAGTAAGAAAAGACCAGTCGAGATCGGTTGACCAGAAAAGATCAGTTGCAAAAATGTACATACTACATACATAAATACAATAATATATAAGTTCAATAAACAAATGTCCTGCAATAAAGTGAAATACCATAAGTGATATGTAAATGGAAGAGAAACCAAAAGGAAGATTTTACTTTTTTAGTCTGGTTCTTATACATATAGAAAAACACTTACCAATCATCAGTTACTGCAGTGAAAAAAAGAAACTGAGGGACACAATAAATACACGTTCTTTTGTAATGAGGACATGTGATAGGATTACGCTATATCATAGTTTATAAAATGACACCCTAATTTTTCTCTATTTTTTCTTAAACTTAGCCTACTTATGCTAAAAAGTCAGTTTTATTGAATCCCTTCCCTTACAAAAAAGGTGTGTCAACCTGTGCCTGCAACCACGCGAGATCATACTTGGAAAACAAAGGAAATCACGTGGGTTCTTGGGTGGCAAGCCTGTGTTTTTGGAATCCTCTAAACAAAGGTTTGACACAGGTTGACACACTTTTCCTTGCCCTTAATTTCAAGCCACAGGTTTTGTCTCAGAATTCTTTGTTAACATTGGTTTTAATTGCCACACTTCTTGCATGTAAAACCTGTGGCAAAATGTGGCAACTGGCCAACCTGCGTCAAGGGAAAACACAAGTTTTCACGCAAAAACCTGTGATAACCTGTGGAAAATACATGTGAAAACCTGAGGATTTGGAACTAATTGCCACACCTTTTTTTGTAATGGTTTAGAAGTTCCAGAAAATTTCTTAATTTTCAGACGACTATTTTCCAAACTCTTTTTCATAGTACTTTACTGCAATAAGTTGATTGATTGATTTATTGAATTTATTCGGCAAAACTCTATACATGTATGTGGTACAAACATAAAATTATTAGATCACCTAGGATAACACATAAAGTGATAGCACTTAATTCTAATTTGGTCCTATGAATAAATACAATATAAAACACAAATACAGATGGACAAACATGAAGCAAGAGCTATTTTACATGCAAAACAAAATGATAACACAAACTAGTCAACGCCACCCATTTAGACCATTAATATTTCTTAACATTCACTTTGAATGAGGCAAGAGTGCTGCACTGCCGAACATTACATGACAAGGCATTCCATTCAGATATGGCAGTATAAAAAAACTACCTTAACCAAAACCCTTTACTCTTGGAACAACACAAGACATGATGCTTGACCTAGTATTAAAAGAGCGAAAGTTGGGGCCAAAATAACACTAGTTTTCAGATAATTAGGTGCGGTATTGGTAATAATACTGAACATATGATTAAGTTTTAAGTGAACTACTGTGTATTTCACCGGAAGCATACCCACTCTCTTGAATTGATCATACCCAGTACGAGTCCTAGGAGGAACATTCATCAAAAACCTGACAACCTTATTTTGCATGACCTGTGACCAACCCTTCCATTTCATATTAAAAGCACTATACCAAGAAGAGCAAGCATAGAAAAAATGACTATAAATCGGGGCAGAGACCATCAGCTTCTTAGTATTTATGTCTAAATGACGAATATGTCTGTACAGAAATTTTAACTTACTTGATCTTTTTTGTAATATTTTGTTTAAGATACTCTCACCGGACAAGGGCTGATCCAAAGTAACACCTAAATACGTAATATTGTGGCACGACTGAAAAGTATTCCCAGAGTATGAAACCTGTACATGGTCTGCCCGATGTAAACGTTTTTTAGATGCAAAAAGAATTGATTCCGTTTTACCCAAATGTAGAGATAATTTAACTTCAGTTAACTATTCACTGACTGATTCAAATTCTTTACTCAATCTTTCCCCTATTTCTGAAACATCTTTTCCTGACACTTATAAAGCAGAGTCATCAGCATATGATAATATTTTACAATTTACAGCAACCGTCGTATCATTCACATATATCAAAAATAGAAGAGGCCCAAGTATAGAGCCTTGCGGTACTCCACATAATATGTTCCCCACTTCCGACAATGTGTGGTCAATATTCACAACCTGAGTCCTTCCGGAGAGATATGAGTTGATCCACTTGACTGAAAGATCACTCAGACCTATACATTTTAAATTAGACAAAAATATTTAGTGATTTACAGTGTCGAATGCTTTTTGAAGATCAAGCATTACCATATCTGTATAATTTCCTTTGTCACATTCAAATCTTATATGATCATAAAGGTGAATCAAACAAGTGTCTGTAGAATAAGATCTAAACCCAGACTGAAGCTCATATGATAAGCTGTATTTAGCATGGTATTCATTTTAATATGACCGACAGGTACCCAGAGAAATGCCATGGTATGAAGGTTATCGACTACATTGTTTCTAAGACACACTTCACTTCATGTCACACTTAGAACATTTGAAACACACAGAAAGATATTTGTGTTACATTTCATTCACATCGCCAATGTCAATACGACTGGATGCAACTCAGAGGAGGCGAAAAGCGTGGAACTGCTGAATTGTGATACGGGGTTTCACCTTCACGAAGAATGCTTTTAGCACATGGACTGGCAGCGCCAAAAGAAGGCAGTAGCAGTTTGAAAAGGATTGATTTTGTTTGACCCTGGTCACTTACATACAGTAAATATAATATAGGAAGACATAAATGCGAACATAAACAATATGATCACTTAACAGTCCTCTCAATTTCGAAACTTAAAGCTTCGTACTGTAGGTAATTATATACTTGAAATAAATTAGTATGATTCTCGAAAACACTCCATATTTAGCGTTGTTGCTGACAATTTATCATTCAAGAAGTGAGTAGCAGTGTTTTAATGCAGTGCGCTAAGAGACCTTCAATGGTTAAAAACTTCACACCGTATGGATTCTATTTCAAGGTTTTAACTCAAAGTTGGATTTTTTCAAATAAGAAGGTCATTTAAGATGAACAAACAGCACATAAGGTTGCGCTTGGACAAAAGATATACATAAGGCTCTGTCTACACGATCATACATTTGTTCAAAACGTCATCATACATCTGAATGAAGATGTTCGTGAAATTCGTGGACAATTGTATGATCGTGTAGACGGGAATCCGAACAGAGTTGATAATGGACGATGTCCAACATGTATGACGGCGTTCAAAATTTTAGTTGCATGTTTCATTTTTCCAGTAGACCAGTTTGTAAGGCGCGCTTACACTGTCGTCACAATGCAAAGTAGATTCCAATTCGTCTTCTTTCTGCGTGCAATCGCACAAGCGTTTACACGCGCAACACCGAACATACACGCATTTGTTATTGCGCATGCTCTATGCCAACCAATGCCAACCAGTGACGAAACCGTGAACTCCCTAATACAGGTTCAAACCTTTTGAGAACGTCTTGATCTATTCTCATCATTTGTTCATTATTTATGGTTGTAGTAAGATAAATCATCGCCTTATCATGCGAATTTTTGATTAAAGGGGTATTTAGCAAAAGTCGAGAATGTGGAGCATTTCAAGCCTATGGAGTTTGGGCTACATTATATGGCACATGAACATTACGCACATGGTACACGTAGAGGCATAGTCCAACCGAGAATCTCTTGTGCTATCTAAGTATGGTATTATTTCATTGGCTATCGTGATTCACTCGTGAAGAAGTGTTCTCCGGGCCGTACTAAAATTGAAAGCCTAGACTGAAACCTGAAAGTCCGATCATTACTGGGTTGCATAACCCCCGGTACAGTGAGTCCTACGAGTTAAAGGTTACCACACTCACTGACACTGTGTGTGGCATAGCTTACTGCATGATTTAAAAGGGAACGAAGCTTGCATGGTTTTTAATATTTTTTTATCCGATAATTGCAATGAAATTGTCCGCTGTTCACTTGTTTAGGCGTTAGGGATATGACTGCACTAGGAGTCTGCCGTACAGCGTGCTACCAAAGCAAGCTGGGGAATGAACCGAGAGTTCCTGGTTGGCAAGCCTCATTTGATCAAATGCCTCTGCTCATATTTACTAAGTGCTATCCGGCAGTTCGGTTCGTTATTACAAGCACACTCGTCATTGAAAGGTTGTTGATCGGAAACTTGTAGTTCTTCTGGAATAATAACTGTTTGTATTACAACAAAATCAAAATTACGAGCTTACGTACAAAACAAGGATACAAAATGACCTTAATTCAGCAATTAAAACTTATCAATCGCATTTAGTAAGAATTTCAGTCAGTGTTTGTACTTTTTCATCTATTTATCCTTCTTTACGCATTTTCGGTCTGGTGGTTCTCATCTTCCAAGATAATAGAAAGTGGCATGGATGTGGAATTTCCACTCGATACCTTTGAAACCCCTGAAAATGCCAATTCACTTGACCCGCTGATTTTCGATGGATCTATATCCTCCTGTAATCAACAAAAACACAAAGTGCAAGGAATATCGGCTAGGATAGCTTTTATACAAATAACTGTCAACATTATTGTAGAAGGTAACACCAAGAGTTTTGTTGACTAAGATGTAGTGTACAAACTACAGTGTTTTTAAAGTAATAAAATCCTGAGGAAAGTCAATGAGAACGGAAAAATCTTATAACCTTTGGTCTCTACTAGTACAACAATCAACCACCTTTCCATAGGTGGAAATCCGGGGGTGGGATAGGGGGTATCTTCTTTTCTATGCTCCCATTGACTTTCACATATTAATACAGTAACGTTTGCCTCAGATGTCCTTTATTCGCCGACCCCCTCTCCATACTTTGTACTGGACGTTGTTGCCAAATTACAGACCTTTGGGTGGTTCATGTAATGTGAAGCGTATAGTATGTTTCATTCTGTCTACGTACCCTTACACAAAGTGTCGATCAAATTCAAAATCGCCAACGTGGCGTCACAACCACCTCTGGAATGACACTGTGTTAAGAATGGTGTTTCAAAGATTGGTCTGGCCAGGGAGCTGCCATTGACATTGACATTGACAGCTCTCTAGTTTAGCCAAAGCATTTTTAAGTTAGTTAGTTAGATGAGGTTTTACGACTCAGTTTCTTACCAATTGTTTGAGTCGGGCCGGCCACGGCCTTTTTTCCAGTTGTGGCTTACTGGCTTGTTTTCCCTACTCCATTGCTTATGCTGAGCACCAATCACAATGGCAGTAGGTTCCATTTTTAAAGTCTTTGGTATGACCCGGCCAGGATTCGAACCTCCGACCTTCCGGCTGC
>WURT03000428.1:0-17082 GCA_009936505.3 Holothuria glaberrima
GTGTTGCAGAATAACAGGCCAGTGTTTAACCAATCAGAATGCAGGATTCTCAATAACGGATGGCTAGAGGTGGTAGACTTATATATATATATATATATATATATATATATATATATATATCCACGGGGGACATGTTTCACATCGTTTGTTCGTCTCACCTACTTCTTCCAAAACCTACAGAAAGTAGTATGAGCATGTATACATCCATAGATTGCAATTGCTGAAACAATAAAATCGAAACCAAAGTAGTGGAAAGAGTAGTTTTAGGAATGAACCTGTGTCCGTTTGTTTAAATTTAGTCTGTCTTTCTTAAATTTGTAAATGAGGTCGAGAACTGTGATCAGGGAGCTGAAGGGGTACAAGGAAGTATATCATGCAGTCCTCAAAGCGTGCAATGGTTTTGCGTGGTAATACCAACTAAGCATTGTATCATTAGAATTCGAGTTACCGATAGAGGTTCTTCACCGACGTCATCAAACCACGTGACTTGTTTACTTTTTGACCTGGCCGTCAAGATTCTAGCAGTGCTAATCCTCTAATGTACCATCTACACACATGTGCACGTTAACTAGAGCGTAGTTTTAGAACTATACAGTAGCATCCTGTTCGTTGTTTGATGCCTCCTGAGCAGTAAGATAATTGTCGATGTAATGGCTGAATCTGGACATTTATAGGACATTGCTAATAATTGCACAGAAATCGTTATCATTGAAAAATTGGATAAACGGGATGTGCAATTGACCATTAACTTATGCCAAGGCCCAAGATTGATGTTTGTGGAGTTTACTACGCAGACTTGCCAACCTCAAAATTGGCAAACCTTGAGGTTCTCGCGAGAAAACATGGAAATCACATCTCAAATCTGAAGATTTTAAACAAGCCTCATACGTTATTATGAAAAGTTTTTTCTAAACTAGGTTGACTTTAAATTTGTTTGTTCCCCCCTCAAGTTCATGAGGCTTAGATGTCATCTGCATATAGCCGACTGTTTGAAAAGAAAAAAAACTAGTCACTTTCTGACAAGGATGCATCTCGATACAATAATAAATTACTTAACCCGCGATGGAAAATACTGATCTTGGTCTAAATAAGAAATTTATCAGGCGTTGCCTCAAATTTATTTTCACCATTTCATCTAGGATTTTCACCGTGAAACGATGCCCGAAACCGTGAGACTCATGGTAAAACTGTGAGTTAGTTAGATGAAGTTCTAAGGCCCAGTTTCTTACCAATTGGTTTAAGTCGAGCCGGCCACGGCCCGTTTTCCAGTTGTGAGAGTTGGCAAGTGTGGCTACGACAAGTGTTAAACTTCAATACCTTTTAATGCATTTATTTTGAAGAGATAAAGCTATTGTTGGAGTTTATTGGCCAGACTGAATAGTTGAACAATACTTAATGCTATTTACGTACGCCATGTCCCAGATCGAGTCATACCAAAGACTTTAAAAATGGAACCTTCTGCCGTTGTGCGTGATGCTCCGCATAAGCAATGGAGTAAGGGAAAACAAGCCAGTGAGCCACAACTAGAAAAAAGGCTGTGGCCGGCTCGACTTGAACCAATTGGTTGTAAACTGGGCCGTTAAACCTCATCTAACTAACTAACTAACGTACGCCATGTTGGTGAATTCAAAAGTCAATATTTCGGCCTTAAAGGATTTAGGTCCGTCCAAAAGTAATTATAGGAACATATGCAAATGTGTCACTGTCCCAGTTGTGTACTGAATGATTCAATGTGGTGAAATGAGATAAATTTGTAGCCTACAATTCACTTTGCTTACGTCTATACCACCTGTTGGAACGACAAGGCCGACATAATCCAAACACTGTAGGGTTTTCCTTGTACTGTACAATGGTAAGTAGGCTACGGATTTTTTAAGTAGTAAGTCTACTGCTGTTAGTGAAAGCCTAATTGGCATTGTTTTAGATTAGTGCTGTGGTCGTTTCGCAACAAATCTTAACCATTTTGCTTCTACTGACTTTTCCAACTTTGACCCATTACACACCATACACGGTAATCTGATTGGTAGCTGTGTACGCAAATACACACACAATATACCGTACTAGTGTGTAGCAGGCCTCCCCACTTGACGGTCAGGGCTGTTGAACTGAAGAATCAGCTGATTTGTGACGTCACGTGAAGAACCTCTATAACATGATCAATTTTAACGCATATCACTTCAGCCATTTCACCGGTTACTTTTCTTTCATGGAAGGCTTCTAAGGGATGCGTTAAACTAGAAGTGAGACCTTTATGCATCATTTTATGAAAAAAAGAGTTGTATAAAAATGGATAGTGGTAAAATAAATTTAATACATTTTATAAGTCGTTAATTACATTACTTCATGACTGTAGCACTTAAACATAAATTGGCATATTACATGTGCTTGCTGTAATACATACCAAACGAAAATATTTGCCATAAGACAATCCCTACTCCCCAAACATCACTCGCCTTTGTATAACTAGTCTGGAAAACTGTCTCCGGCGGCAAGTATCGAACTGAGGTATTCAGCTAAATCGGAAATAGAGCATAAGAGGGATTGGAATACTTCTAAATATACCTTTCTGTTCTGCCAATATCATATTTACCCACAGAGTATTAATACAGCCACCTGATCAAGTAAAGGGTACAGCTAAACGATACTCAAAACGATAATTATATGGCGGTAATATCGTTTCTGATGTTGTGGAAATTTTTCCCAAATATAAGCATTTTGAACAGCGGTAGACTTCACCTTTTGGGGTCCGTATAAGGTACATAAATTCAACCCTACAACACTCCTGCAAAGGTATGTCATGTGTCAAAAGTTGTCATTCCAGACTGCACATCCTACAACATATTATTCACTTAGACGGAATTTCTCCTAAAGTTTTTGTAAGTTGTGCTAGCCAACTTGCCTCAATTTTTACTGTAACTTTTAATTTCAGTTTTAGTACCCGTTCTATACCTTTACTATGGAAGCGTTCATGTATCATTCCAGTGCCAAAAAAGTCGCCGATCAGTTGCATGAATGGTTTAAGACCTTCAGTTTTAACTCCTGTGGCCATGAAAGTTTGTGAACGTATAGTTTTAAAGGAACTTAAGCAATTTCTATCCCACCTCTTTAGATCCCTTTCAGTTTGCTTACCAAAATAATCGTAGTAAGGAAGATGCAATTTTAGTGGTTCTTGATAATTTATATTCTTACTTAGAACATGCCAAATTCGGTAATTCTGCTCGTGTTTTGTTCTTTGACTTTTCCTCCACGTTCAACACTATCCAGCCCCATGTGCTTGCTCAGAAACTTCTTAGATTGGACGCTGTCCCTCATTCTCTCATTTACTGGGTCTTGAATTATCTAACCAATAGATCTCAGTTGGTTCGTCTGTCCCTTACTACTAAATCAGATGTTGTCGTTTCCAATACGGGGGCGCAACAGGACACGGTTAACGCCCTTCCTCTATTCCCTTTATACCTCTGACTGTCGTTCTTCTAAGTTGAGCTGTCCCCTTATTAAGTTTGCAGATGACACTGTTTTGATCGGTCTTATTAAAAATGATGATAGCGTTACTTATCTTAATGAAATCCGACATTTTGTCAAGTACCGTGATAATAATTTTCTCGAGCTAAATGTATTAAAGACCAAGGAGATGTGCTAGACTTTCGTCGTTACAGGCCCACATTAGATTATGTTATAATTAAAGACTGTAGTGTTGAACGTGTACGTATTTTCAAGTACCTAGTTGTTCATTTTGACACCAAACTAAATTGGTCTGTCCATATTGACAGCATTATTAAGAAGTTAAACAGTAGATTGTGTTGTATGAGGAAACTAAATTCTTTTAATGTAGAAAACAAATTGTTGAAAAGTTCTTTATAATTCTGTAGTGGGGGTCGGCGTTATTGTCTTATTTGCTGAGGAGGTAATGCAACCAATACTGAAAAAGAACGTGTAAATAAGCGTGTTAGAAGGGCGGGACGGATGATCGGTGAGGTCCAGGAGGAAGTAGACTGGGTTTACCATTGCCTTATTAGTAACAAGCTGGAGTCTCTCTGGGCTGACAGTGATCACCCTCTCCTTTCCCAACTTACTGAACAAGTGATTCCACCCAGTGGTAGACTCAGACGACCTTCTTGCACTACTAAATCCCGGTACCCCTTGTCATTTTACCCCAAGCAATTAAAATGCAGAATAGTAATTTCAAACGTTAGGCCGTTGAGTACTTACCTAATTGTTCGCTTGCTTCATATTTTAATGTTTTATGCTCTGATGTTATATTTAACTTAAATTTTAATTCTTGTCCATTCACGTTGGCATGTTTACTGTTTTGGTTGTCTTAATTGTTTAGTTTTTTTATGTTTTGTATGATTGTTTTCCTACTTTACTCGTCATTTTTTAAAATTCTTACTTTCTTATTTTGTTTTTATTCATGTAATGCGAGCACTGGAATTTCCTTTCTTGGATGAATAAAGTTACTCTTACTCTTCCTAGACATTTTTACCAAATGGAACAATAGATAATGCTACTGTAATTTACATTTTTTCAACAGATCTGAAACATCTAATCGAAAACAAGATTTAAGAAACACCGGTAGTTATAATAATTGTAATTTGCATCCACTTGTGACAGTCCTCATGGTCAAGAAATATTAAGTTAAAGTATGATCGACGCGAAAATTCTAAACAAATTTTAGGAATAGTGACTCACGATATAGCGACTTGCTTTCGCAGAAGCAACATTTATTAAACACAGATCGTATAGTTTACAAACACCATCGCTGCTAAGGAGCACTTTTCTTGCCGAAAGACCAGGATGAGCGAACTGTGAAAATGAAAATACAAAGTATAAGGTAATAAAGTAAATCTTTGCCTTTTTGTACTCTTTATTGACTCGGTTCATAGATAAAGAGAAACAAATCTAATGGAGAGAAATCCTCATCAGAGAATAATGTGCAGCAGGGAATAATTTGTAATAAAGAAATATTAAGATTATGAGTGGGATTTTAGGACAGCTGTTCATTCATGGTAAAAAAAGACCCTAATAGATTGAATGGGTTTTCAAAAAGAAATGTTCAAAGTCATTTACGAGGCACTAAAGCGATGGAATGCCCAAGGAAAGCTTTTAATTATTTAAAAATCGATAGCAGCAAGGTTATCACTAAAATAATGTATTATATCTATACGCCGCCCGGACAAAATCTGGAGAGCGTGCGTCAGCGCCCGGTCTTAACTTTGCCGCCCGCACAAAACCTTTACCTCCCAGACAAAAAATATTGCTTTCACATATTTTGGTAAGTTTGAATTGCTCAATTCAAATTTAGCACCATTTTGCATCTAACTCATCTTAAGTGAGCAAAAATATTTCAAAAGGGGGAGGGGACCTCCCCCTCCCCCCCCCATTTAGACCCCTTCCCAAGGACGGCGATCAGTGTCATCTGCGAGATCAGAGACAAGGGCCCGGACAAAGTTTTGACCTGTAGTGAACACTGATATTATTCGAGTTATTGCGATTGTTTTCTGACATCTATACCTATCGCGAAATTAGATAATGGTTTTGTTGTCAAAATCCTTTCAAAGAATACAATAAACAGGCCTTTTACACTCACTAAAACTAAGATATTCCATGCAGTTATCAACTCAATGGTCATAATAATAAGCATGAATTCTAAGTACTCAAAATTAATACTTATATAATTTAAGGTGATGTAACCATTGTCTCCCATTTGGCGACAACTTACCCCATTGGAAGATAAAAATTCCATTCCTTCAACAATACCATTAGCAAAAGCTGTAAAAGTCGAAGGAATGGTCTTCAAAGGGGTATCTTCAGAACAGTCTTGTCCGTACATTTCTTGCAAGAAACCTTGGAGATTTCCTCTGCTCTTATATCCTTGGACAACGTGCAACTGATCTAGTGATAGAAAAAGATTATGATGGTGAAGTTACAGCTAAACGAAATGCTATGAATCTGTGTATGTATGGTAATGATAGCTCAATAGCTCACCATTTGCACGATTTAGATCAAGTTACTGTAGGCCTTAATTGTTAGTATTACACGTGGGCGTGGATCATGGGGAGACGAGGCGACGCGTCCCCTCACTTTTTTGGAAACGGCCAAAAAGTCCCCCCACTTTTTCAAAAATGATGAAAACTAAAACTGTGATTACTAATTGACACTACATATTAAAAGCTAAATTTCGCCCTAATATGGCACCATTTGCCATATAGATAACTTCCAATATCATTTTTTCTTCGAAGGGGAGGGGGACCACCCTCCCTCAGGACAGCGAATCGTAAATGGTGAAAAGTCTAACAATGTACTGTTCACTTACTTCACGAAATGTAGTTCTGATATACCCCAAGGACTGAGTAAGACATTCACTTAAGCAATCAAAATGGAAAAAAAATAACTTCCTAAAAAAGTAGAAATTCTTGGTGATATATTCAATTCAAATTTATCACCAAATGTAGCACCATTTTCCATCTAGCCTACCTTACGTGAGCAAAAATTTTTCAAAGGGGGAGGGGACACCCCCTCCCCTTAGACCCCCGGGCCAGGACAGCGATTTGCAAATGGTGAAAATCCCCCCCCCCACTTTGGGAGATGGATCCACGGCCCTTGGCATTACAAGTAGTACACGGATAATATATCCCAGATCTTAGGTCAGTACTTGGACTCCTTTAAAATTCGTAGACTGCAGCCGCTTGAGGCAAATATAGCTGGGTTTATGCCTGAGATGAACCTGCTTTTATTTGATCGAAATCAGACTTCACAAAATTACAAGAAACCGTTACGAATAGCATGCTGAATATGTTAACATAGTAGATGTCATAAATCACTACACCTGGATTAACAAAATAAGTGAACATCATTCGATAGGATCTCTATGTGATATCTTACAATTCAACAATGTAAAAACAGCTTCCAACGTTTACAGTCCGTAACTCAGACAACTTAATGCACCTCACAACTGTAAAATTGTTATTTTTAAGTCAGACGTTGTATGGTGTTAAGTGTTTATTCAAATCAATGTGAGCAATTGGAAATAAGTTTGATAAATTTGCCATCTAACGTAACACATAAAGACGCTAGAATGTAGAAATGACTACAAAGTAATGATTTTATTTCCTTGGCGTTTATTTTTCATTTTTATTTTTTGCATTTAAACATATTACATGCTATGAGAAGTTAATTGGCTTCGACGTCGTCAGTTATAAAGTTTAACCACTAAACTCTCCCTTTCGTTTTTTTTTTTTATTTAGTATGACCTAAATACCGATAAACAATTTAAAACTGTTGGGTTATACATCAATAAATATTTTAGGGAAGCGCAGTAGTATTTTTGATCGGTATAAACCTCCCAAAGAATAGGCCTACCTGTGTTAACCCAGACTGCAACAATGCCCTACCTTTGCGGAATACATAACCGATTATGTTTAGAATGTTCTGGTGATGAGGAAGTCCAACAGACTGCATGTAACAGTCGTTCCATCTGAGACGTTCTCTTTTTATCCTGTCTAAGAATTTGAAATACAATAGACTGTGTTATTACAGGCACGAATTAAGACGCGTGGAAATAATTTGTATTTGATATAGCTTAACATTGATCAACGTGAGCATTGACCTTTTCAGTTAAACAGTTAAAACGAAAGACTTCAGGGCACCTGCATACATTTTGAAAATGGAAAATAGGGCGTAAGTAATAAACCGAAAGTCAACATTAAACTGAGTTACACGTTTAGCACACACCATTTTCCACATGGTACAGAATATATAATTTCAAACTTAATGATGAAATGTGAGCACTTTTTTTTAAGTGTTTTGTTTTCTTCACTTTACATCAAATTGCAAGCTCGCACAAACCCACCGTGGAATTGCAAATGGATATAATAATTTTAAAGGGCAAAGAACGAGTGAGGCTGCATCCTTGCTTACCGTTTATAGTCGAGATTACCACTGCAGATAAATTCCCCTTATCGTCAGCAAGAGTTCCCATCCACCGACAAATATACCCATTCCGCGAAAGTAAAGAGCTTTTTTGAAGTGATGACCACGAAACTGCCTGTATAACTCTGACCGATCCGTCCGGTGTCTGAGGTGAGTCGTAGGCTTAACGAGAGATACAGAGAGATACAGAGAAATGTCTTAACACATTTCATAGATATACCAACTAGCGACAACTAAAAAATGAAATTGGAAATGTACAATTCACCAGTCAAAAGTGTGGTGCGTCGGAACTACGCTTTCGCCCCTCCCCTCAATTTTAAGACAAAACTCCTGATTTTGTTCTTTTTGTAAAATTGTCAAATGTGTGCAGAAATTACCCTTACTATTTGCTCAATATGTTTCACCCAAATGTATCTAAGGACGCTCAAATATTCATACATTTTCCCGTTCGGAACGGTACAATAAAAAGCTTAACACCCCACCCCCCCCCCCGTCGAAAACGGGGGGTGGGGGTATTATGCCGATATAAATAGTCGCCTTAGATCAATCATTCTTCCAAAAATTAACTGACGTAATACATACGTAAAGTGGAACGACCTTTAAACTTTATGGTTACGTCATGAGGAGAGAAGGTTACCTCTTAAATAGGTATGAGTTGCCCCGTTGAATAGTGTTCCTTTACTTACTGTGTTCTGGGAAGTCGGGTGTTGAAGGCAGGGGTTTGCTGAAAAAGGGGGAATTTATGAGAGATAAGTAATTCCTGAAATTGAAAGCTTTCGGTAATTTGTCACCTTATAGTATACAATATTTTGTCAAGGTATCAACCAATAGTTAAGGAAGAAATCCATTTGGCGGACTATTATTAGTGGGGAAAATTCATCGAGACTCCAAATTTTGCAACGAGTTGGTTATGTTTTTACATCATTAGCTCGATGGTTTCTGAGCTACGGTACTTGTTGCCAGACAAATGCTGTGTAATACTTTTCCGCCACGAATATTCACGAAAAACCAGCAAACTTTTATTATTGTTTTTTTACACAGGACTTGAAAAAATTTAGTGATTTGCAGAAAATGCAAGAACAGGTAAGTGTTGCCCAATCAAACGAGCTTCCTTTTGACGGTCATTACAGATCACCAAAAGTACTAGCTGTTTTCTCTTAAACGAAAATGGTAAAATATTTCTCCTAGCTCATGATATACAAATTGGAAACAATGGTCTACTTTTGAGCTTTCGCAGGAGTAATGTAAAGTTAGGGGAGGGGCCATAACTTTCTCTTCGGGAAATACTCTAGCATCATAGGGGGAACAAAGAATATAATTTGTCACGTACTATTAGCCACTGCAACGGTTTACCTGTTTTAGCCCTCAAGCGGGCAGACTCACTAATAGAGACGCCAAATTTTCTGCTCGATTTACGCCTTCTAGAGGATCATAGCCTTCAGAACGCTCTTTATAGCCTAAATAGTGCAACTCCTTAATCAAGTAATTTTAGTTAGCTTTCACAGCTTTCTTTAAAGGTCAGGGACTTTATCACTAATTGCATACTTAAAACTTTGAGCACGTTTTGATTGCTTTGCAACTCTACAAGTCAAATTTTCCGACAAAACACCAAACTAACTTGATTGATGTTGATGCAGCAACAGTCATACTAAAATATATGTTTGATCTTCATTGGTTAAATGTTGTCCATATGGTTGGTAACTACGCACGTCATATGTTTGGACCTATTGTAATGAACCCCATCGTTTGGAAAGCAAGCCTCAATGACGGAGAAACTATGGGGCTACTCCTACCCTAAGCTCCCATTTCGTCAAAGCTTCCAGCCTTCCGCTGCTCACAGATTCGCGCTAACTGTCATTAGGTGTATCCCTCCCTTTTCGCAGAACTCTGGATCCATGCCTCTCGGTAGTGTTTTGTGCACGCTGATGGGAAAGACAATGTTAAACCAATCACAAAGCAGAATTCTCCCTAACGAAGGGCTAGAGTTGGTAAAAATGGATGAATTTCTCACGTCGGGGCAGAGAGTTGTAGTTATCATCAACTAATGTAGTAGTTAAATTATAAAAGGTGTAAATATTTACCTTGCAAATTGTTTCCTTTTCTTCTGAATATTCAATGCACCTAAATGCAAAATGTTTGTGGAACAACAACAACGTCAAATGTTAACACGATTTTCAGATTTAGGAACACTTCATCGTAAGATTTAAAAGACAAAGTACTTTTAATTAACAAGTACTTCAAAGTTGTTAAAGTAAAGATAGAGTGAAATGTGTGAATGAGTTATAATTGCTGGTGAATAACCTCAACATTGTTTATTGTTTTAATCTATGAATTTCCTTTTCGTCACGTGAATGACCTCGACATTGTGTATTGTTTTAAATTAATGACTATCCTTTATGTCACGTGATGCAGGTACTATATTTCTTCTGAAATTCTATAGGAAATGGCATAATACTCTTCCCTTCAAAACGATTCTGAATACGCGAAACAGATCACGCAATCTTAATGATCCGTATACAGATTACAGACTATATCTCATCACATGCATTGCATTGCGGAACAACGTGAGGGCGCGTTGGTTGACTGACTATCATTGTATAGTTTTAATTTGTAACTGTCACATCGGGGTCACCAATGGCACTGCTGGGGTGCGTTGGTTGATTGACTATCATTGTGTAGTTTTAATTTATAACTGTCACATCGTCACCAATGACACTGCTGCTGCAGTCTAGAACGGGGCAACGGAAGACATACCTATAATGTAGAGGTCTGAAGGTCCATAGGTTGGTAAGGGTAAGTCTGGTGTCCCTCGGGAATGTAGCTCCTTCGGGGAGCAAAACTCCTTTGGGAATAAAGTTTGCTTTCCCCATTGACCCTTCGTCAGAGAGTAGAGGGGAATTTGCAAAAAGGAGTGGTACAAGGTGTTGCTGTATTCAGTTGTTTAAAGCCTAAAGTATATTTTCGGTGTAGTTTATACCCTAGAACGTAGAAAATCTGAATACAAGTACAGAATATAAATCTTTATCGACAGAATCTTACCTTTTCTCTTGGAGCTGCAACAAATCAGTAACAGGGTCACGACTCCGATGGAGATTATCGCAAATACAACAAATGTTCCAGCGAAAATGAGAACACCTACATTCGTAGCAGAAATGATTTCAAGGAGTTTGGTAAGAGCGCTGCTTTGGTGCTTAATATCACCGTCTGTTTAACGTTTCAGGAATAGACAAATATATTTTTGAGACTTTTATATTGTTAGACTAGAACTAATGTGAATATGATCAAATGCACTATGTCGTTCTCAACTGGAAATAATCGTCACGGGGTTTCTCTAAAGTTTTTACGTAACAATGAATAAAATACCGCCTTCTATAAAATTATGGTTTATACAAAGTTAATGCGTTATTGTAATTTGCAACTTCCAAACATGAGCACATCACCTCATTTGTTCTACTAATATTCATATTGCTTTCCAACTCGCAACAATTCGACATGGTAACGTGTGTGCTTTGAGTAAACTACATTCCCTGTCGACACCGCGTGTTTGGTCTATCGTGAGATGTGGATGCTCTACCACTATAGTGGAAGAGCATCCACTTCTCACGCGGGAGGCCCGGGTTCGATTCCCAGGTCGAGTCATATCAAAGACTTTAAAAACGGAACTTACTGCCGTTGTGCGTAATGCTCCGCATAAGCAATGGAGTAAGGGAAAACAGTACAGTGCCCCACAACTAGAAAAAAGGCAGTGGGCGCCGCTAGATTAAACCAAGAGATTATAAGTTGAGGTGTAAAACCCCATCTAACTAACTTACATTCCCTGGCACTTACAATACCTTAAATGGAGATTGTTGGCCCAGACTGGACTTCACTAACCTGGCTTATCAAGACCAACCTGATTAAATCAAGTTGAACTGCTTGTTAAAAATGGCTGTTGCACACATAATGATAAAAACGTCGTTGAAATGAGAACTAAATGAGCAAAAACCAAGCATGTTAAGGTCGGTCTGCATGGGTTTGTAGCTGGTTATCGTTCGCACAGACCTGATATATAATGACGTCTGAAACGCCTGTAAAGCATTTACGTGGTTTACATGTGCTTGTATCCTGCAAAGAAAACCTATAGACAGGCAATTTATTTTATTCAATATGTATTAAACAACTACAAACCAGTAATACTTGTTAAAGATTCCAGGTTGAAAGTTGTTGTTACTGCTTCTGAAGAATTTGCCATTAAGTCAGCTGATCATCAAGTCAAAAGCTGAAATGAAAAGGAGAGGTAAAATGCACAACATATTAATATATCTTTCTAGCATCATTTCAAGAGATAAAGGGTATACATATAATGTAGGAAGCAACACCAACTCCCGGAGTTCAGATAATAGGATCTACAAATAGATATTTTTGTCATTTACCTCTCACCTATTTCAGTTTTACAAGGCTAAATTAATTTAAATACCATTTATCTATATAATGGTTCTACGAATTATGCCATCAATTAAAAATAAAGTTTCTTGACAGGTGCGTTTTCTAAAATGTTTCGCTGAACTAGATGGTACTAAAATAGGCATTTGCATAAGAATTTCATTTCCGAAATGCAACATGTCCTACCGATTTATATTAGATACTTTTGTGGAGATATAGGGCGATAACCCTCTTACTTAGAAAATCATGCTAATGGTCAGTTAACCGATATATCAAGTATATTGATGTTACTCAGTGGCCTACACAGGGGGGCATTGGGCCATGCCCCCTCACTCATACCAATTTTGTTCTTTAGTTTCAAAAATACGAAATTTATTGACACAAATTTTACTTCTAAAGGTAGCACATGAGGCACCAGATTGCATGTAAGGACACATTTTTTTTTAATTTAGACCCCTACCCCAGTTCGGCAATCACACAGTATACTGCTTACCCCCTTGAGAGAAATCCTGGGTACGCCTCTGATGTCACTTTTCTAATAGCTCTGCAAAATTGTGAACTTGATAGAGTACGTCCAAGCTGCAGCTATTTGCGTTTACACGTATCTGACCAACCAATAGAAGTCACGTGGTTGCAAGTATACCACACTTTGTATACCTTCATAAAAGTGCTTCTCTATAGCGTGGTGTATTCATACTCGACGATGGTTGCCGAAAAAATACTCCACGTGAAATTTGTCTGTAAGTGGAACGAAACCTTATCCCTCTCGACCATATCCTCCTATCCGCCACTTCTTACAGATCTTGCTAAAATTGTTTTTAGCACGTTCTTAATCTGGACCTAAAGTCTAGAACTGAAAATTATATATTTTTGAAATGGAAAATTAATTCTCCTATTTTCATAGCTGACTCCATTGCTGAGATATAAGTTATCGAAATTTAGTCACTTGTTTAAAACAAAGTCGATTGCTCAGTAGTTTGTAATGTCCTTATTATACAACTCATTATCTGCTTTTGTTCCCTTTTGATATTAAGATGTTTAAACGACCCTAGAGAATTTCCTGTTCCCTTGCAAAGCATATTGTCCTGAAAAGGCTTAGACAGTCAAGTCAACCCAAAACAGTAAGACAATGATCACGTTATGGTCCAAGGTACAGTGGCTTTCGAAAAAGCAAAGAAGTACAAAGCCGGTCATTTGAGAAGTTCAATAATGACATCACAAATAGTTGCGCAATTAACCATTTTAGATTCATTGGCGTAGCCAGAGGGGGCCCCCAATCGAATTCTGAAAAATGCCCATATTCACCTGAAGGAAGTGCAAGTCATTCATCAACGTTAATTACTTGAGTCCCTTTGAATGGAGCCAAAAACAAAATCATTTGTAAACCAATTCGATTTTTTTACTTATTTCCCTAAATTTGGCAAGAGTATTGTTGTAAATATTCTCAGTCACGAGTTCTTTCCAAGCTAGCTGCTATAGAAGATGGCGCCCTTTTGTTAATGCTTTATTTAAACAAATTCCTGGAGTACCACATTCAGCATTGTCACCCGTAGTTAAATTTGTAATAACAGGCACAGATTTATTTTTCTAGCTCCTTCGGAAGCTGGTTATTTGCGCGGGGAATTACCGCATAAACACTTCTTAGTATCTCTTAGCATGATGAGAAGTATGATATTGTTACTGGAAAGTTTACAAAAAGTAAACTTTCGTTAATCAGTAATAGTAAAGTGAAATGCGAAAAGACAGAGTTGCAACGTTGTGCCCCATAGGCTATGCCAAACTTTCCACAAATAGGTTGCGAAAATTCATTTTTTTTTTCCTAGGTCTATGTTGGAAGATGGCTTTGGTTGAAAATGTCCCTTTTCGTCTATGGATTTTCAAAGAGAAATGGAAAAAAAACGGACGAAGGTATGTCCACTTCAGTCCCAGAATCTATTAACATTTGCGTGTTATTCTAAAATCATCTTTACGTACCTAGTTCTAGATCCAAAGCACTTGTCAGGTCTGAAAGTGCAACCAATGATCTTTTGTTTTCTTTATAAATATCTCTTTATGGAAAATGCCACTAACCTCTAAATTCCCCTCACATGTGGTAAATAATTATGACTATGCCATTGAGTCTCTGTTTGTATTGCAAATTTGTCTTATTGCAGATAGCCCCCGCTGTTAATCCTGACTATGCCAGTGCTCAACCCATGTCTTTATCAATATTCTGGAGCCGAAACTTTTGGCCACATTCAATTATAACGCTAATGACTTTTGGTAATTTGTTGGACATTTTCTCATGACTGAGTTACACCAACAACCCGGGAAAAATCTGGATAGGCTAGTGCCTGGCTCCTTGGAAGACACATGACTACACGACTACACCAATGTACTGACAACCTTTGATTTGTTTAGCAAAATTTTTCTTATGGCAGTTCAGGGCCTGATCCAGGGTGATTAAGCCCCCTGTTCTTTGCAGAACAATTTATTTTTTTGTAATGGAACAAAAAAATTGACTTCAAATGATGCTAAATGTTGCATCAGATTGCGTCTGAGCGTAATTAAATACATCCCCTCTCCTTAGACCCCTCCCAAGACCGGCAATCAGGCAGTCAGCTCCCAAATAAAAATTCTGGTTACACCAGTGTTCAGATTAATTACAAAAGCTTCAACATATTATATTCTAGCTGTGAAGATAGAAATTGACCCATTTGAATGCATTTTTCAAGCTGTTTTATATGTATTTTTTGAGATTCTAGACTTAACGTACACTTTAATCATTCAAAATGGCGGACCGTGTGACGAAAAGCAACAAATAGACTACAAACCTTCATTCAATTTATTTCGAGCTCCTCAAATTCTGTTGCTGAGATTCTGAGTTCCTGCTATGTCTGCATTTGATCTAAAATTAAAAACAAGAAATACTTCACTCACCACGTTACAAACGGAAAACTTCAGGATGAAATCGTGATAGTATATGAACATTTACGTGTGAAGACTATTTCCATGCCTGTATATTCAATATCTCAGTAACTTATGCTACAGTTTAAATAACAGGTTTGCGTATCTACTTGAACCGCCCCTAATCTAGCATGCTAGCTACAGCTCATATTATAGTATAGTGCTTTAGTCAAGTACTTTCAAATTCAGTGCTATGATGAAGGTGAACAACAAAAAAAGCAAAGCAAAAGTCACTTCAGCATAATGTGATAGTTGATTGCTTCGTTGCATTTGTTAAAATGTTTGCTTTGAAATAAACAAGAAGAATGCAAGCAGTACCATATTAATATTTTGTCTTCCTGGGTACTCTGTATAATATGAATTGATTATTTCAGTTTCAATTCTACCTTTTATTAAAGCTTGTGTAACATTTAATTGAAAGAGAAATTATAGACGCTGCTCTCTTATTCTGGAATGCCTCTTCTTCTTTAACAAAAGTTAAATAAAAACCGGCTGTGTAACATTAAGTATATTTTGTAATCAGACCAAGGCTCTTTTACAACTTGCCAAGGTCGTTTTACTTTCGACCTGGCAAAAAAAAGTTAATTGATATGATCAAAAGATAGATCTGAGTGAAACAAAACCTCCTTTCGCTTCGTAGTCGTGTATATGCCACTGAGTTGATCCCACTGCTAATACATCATTGTCTTCTGAGCATCCTTTCCGCGAAATCATAAATTAACCTAAATCTTTGTTTTATGCATTTTTTAACATTCAGGAAAAGGTAATTGTTTCATTAAGAAAGGTATTGGCAACGTATTATCAAAAAGGTAGTGAATGAAAGGTTCTATCGTTTTTAAATCCTTGCTTTATGTTGCAGAATACAGTAGAAAAATGAAATTTGTGTTACAAATATACTTAAATTTTGTCTCTTGTACCTTCATTTAATGACCGTCTATCACAAGCAATAATACCAGGTGGATTATTTGTTTTGTAATTTTAGTTAGGAAGATCATTTTTCAAGTTGTGTAGTAGATGAGTTTCATTTTAAATGTGATGTAGTTAAAAGAGTCATCTATCATCGGGTGTAGTAAGGTCAACAAGTTGTCATATGGTGTACGTGAGTGTATGCATAATATGCCGGTCGTGTTTAACCTTTTATGAGCCACATCGAATATTGAATGAAAAGCCTAGCTGACAAGCAAATCAATAAAGCCTCGAATTGGTGAAGCACTCATAACTTAATGTGCAATAAGACCCTGGTGAGTCCCAGTAGCGTAACTGGGGTTATAGAAGTGGGGGGGGGGGACGGGATGAAAATAAGGTAAATGTACCGACAGCAAATAGTGAATGTACCGACATTTTGTCAAAGGGTTATCACTTAACAAGTCACCACGCACTCGTGACCCCCTCTTATCCACCCCAAATCTTGTATTATTTTCCCATACCTTCGTAGTGCATAAAACTACAAAATACCAATAACCAGGGGCGTCGATTTGATTTTGGGAGTGGGGGATATCTGGCCTAAACCTTTTCTCTAGTCTAACTGCATGCAGGCTCAGCCAGGAATGGTGTCTGGATTTACCGACATGGGGGCCAAGCGCACTGACTAGAGGCCAGCTACTCTAAGCGCCGACAGGAGCAATAGGTTGCCGAAACGATGCCGATCGCAAAATAAAAGGCGCGAGAAGCGCGCCGAAAAATTGGGATTGTATTGCAAAAGGTTTCAATTTTTGTTTTCATTAAGAAAAGTTGAAAAAGTTTGGGTTTTTATTAAAAAATCTGCCCTTCTTAAGAGCAAACCAA
>WURT03000439.1:1889-17081 GCA_009936505.3 Holothuria glaberrima
TTGTTTATTTGTCAGTTTTTAGGAAGCATGTCATATCTGCATGCAGGAATTATAAATTCAGTTAAGGGAAAATTCATTGACAACAAATGTATGTTGACAATCCAATGCTTAAATTATCTGTCATTCTGTATGTATAGATATCGGCTTTAAAATTATGAAAATTTTTTGTAAAATGAATGCAATAAGTTCCTTTAAAGCAAACAGGTGAACCTATTTTAGTGTATGTCGTAGTTTCTTGTTACTTCTCTATAAGGATATGTATTTTGAAGTGCCCAGTCAGGTGTCTTTTACATAACTGTTGTTTATTTGTCAGTTTTTAGGAAGCATGTCATATCTGCATGCAGGAATTATAAATTCAGTTAAGGGAAAATTCATTGACAACGAATGTATGTTGACAATCCAATGCTTCACAACAATGCTCTGTCATATATGATATTACTTTCATTCTAGACATTGCACAAGCAGATCAAATAGTTATGGAAAAGCACTTTTTATTTCTAAATATGTCCTTATTTCAAAGGTTAAGTGGTCATTTTCTATGGGAATTGATGCTTTATGTTAACACCATTTTGAAACTTACACCCTTTAAGTGATTTAAATATTAACACTTCCTGAGAATGGAAACCTTTAATTACTTTTTTCCACTGACTGCACAACTAATGTGAATAGTGAATACTCCTCTTTTAGTTTTGCAGGCTCATCAACCTGCCAAACTATTAAAGTTAATAGAATGTAAATTTGTAAATTTAAAAGTATTACGCTTAAAAAATCAAAAGTTGGTAGCTTGCCAAGGTTTGCATGGTGTTGTGGAAGGCATGCATATTCTTACCGTTTGAGGTTATTGAAAATTGAAGTATATAAATATTGAGGTTTTATGAGTGAAATGTTGTAAAAGAAGCTTAATTATACTAAATAAAAACCACAGCAAATCTGGTGCATTTTCATAAAAAAGCTTACAATGTTGGGAGAGATTTTCTCACATCTTTATGACCTTACCCTGTAGTTATGATTGTTTGGTAATAGGGCTGGGCTATGTAGCCATTAGTGGCAAAGCAATGGCAACAGTAATTTACATTTAGAACAAAGCTACTATCAACTTACTGCAAAACACATTTTTTTCTGTCCTTTTTGTTATCCATCTCAACATTTTTGAATGCCACCAATCTTTTGTCCATCTTACAGTTTTTTCTTTCAAATCTTTTTCTTTATTTATATCAATAAACATGAAACATAATATGATAAGCCTCCCAAAATATGGACCTACAGCTTTGACACACTACAGAGGTAGGCTGATGATCATGACTAATGACTTTGT
This sequence comes from Holothuria glaberrima, assembly GCA_009936505.3. NCBI lineage: Eukaryota > Metazoa > Echinodermata > Holothuroidea > Aspidochirotida > Holothuriidae > Holothuria > Holothuria glaberrima. Next base: position 3,205 of record WURT03000439.1, read on the forward strand.
GGTGTAATTTTTTATGGTATTGCCACATGTTCACAGCCTAAGTGGTAGTATGATTTCCAATTGATTAAATGGTTGGACTTGCCTTTAAGAATCTGGGTGATGGATGGGAGATTGCATACACTAGTTGCTATTAAATTTAGGGACAGCAACCCCCCCCCCACACCTTCTTTGTATGTAACTTGATCATACTCACTGGGAGAAGACACAAATCCCCCTAGTAGGTGCACTGACTTGAAGTCTGCTCTCTGTGTAGTAAAGATGTTTTTCTTCATTCTTACATCAGCTTACACAAGTCAAAATGGATTATGAGGACAAGATGAGAGGAATGCTCCCAATGAGTGTAAGAAAGGTAAGAAGATGCCAGTTAGTCCAATTTATGTAATTTTTCCTATTTTTATTTATTTTTTGTTGTTTTTGCATTTGTCTTTGTTCAATTTTTCAACTCAAATGTTAAGTTTTTCCAAATTTTATTCATCATATTCAAATTTTCAAGAAAGAAGGCATGACATGGTTTTTGTTACCTTTATATTTGATGGCTTTCTTTGGTTTCCTTAAAGACAAAATAATCTGGAGGGATCACCAAAACATATGCAATGCATATTGCAATCAATACCATACAATTTTGACAAAGTAGTATAAACCTCACTGTGGTAGTTGAGGTTGCAGTTTCAGACTCTGTGGACAAAACCTCCGAGTGCCAACTAATTGTATACTGATATGTCTTTTTCAATGTAATGGGTATAAGCCTGACCATTCAATTTGTGTTATGGCATATATATATACCTTCATTCAGTAATACACAATAGACTCAATAATTGGTTTTTGAGGTGAGAGGCTGACCTCATCTCAAGGCTGAGTCTCCCAACCTCCAGCACTGGTAAACATGATAATTTGTAGTTACAAACTTAGTCTCAGTTTAACTATGTACCATAATGTGTAAACATTTGAAACAAAATAAGGGTCAGTACGAAACTAGTGATGTGCAGAGGGGTCTGGTTTAATTTGCAGTGAAGTAAATACTATTTTCATAAAAGCAAAAACAATAGTACAGTCTACCAAGAGCTAACAGAGAGTAACTTAGCCTTCATGTCTGATACAAAAGAACTTGTGTTTCTGTCTCTCTGTCTGTCTGCCTGTCTGGTTTTTTTTTTTTTTTTGGTCTTTTTTTTACTTTTTAGACAATTTTTGGACATTTTAGTCAAACCAGGCAGTTGCTATTTGGAAGGAGGCTGAATGAAAGTTTAATTTATGCTAACGCTCTAAGACCCCCAAAATACTAAGGAGATTATCGATACTTATTTGGCTAAGGGGGATTTCTTTCTTTTATTTGTTGGCTTCAATTGTATATCAATAATTTAGCAACATCATTCACCTCTAATAATCCTATCAGAAGTAGCTTACTCAGAACAATACTTTGATTAGTAGGTGACGCCGCCACTAATCCCCTCCTTTGAGCTACCTAATCCAGTGTAATTCTTATAGAAATGCCGAAAAAGATACAAGAGACAGATTACTGTGTGACCTTGGCGATGCAAACCTCACTTCAAAGGGATTTATCTCCTTCCAGTAACAACTCCTTTGTCAAATTTAAGCTGGAAAAGAACAAGTATATAAATTATATTGTTTAGTGTGTTATTTCTCACGGTGCAGTATTTGTTTGTTAATTATTACAATGTCAACTTAGTTTGCATACACAAAAGGCCTAGACGAAAAATGCAATATTTCTTACACGTAATTGATGACTAAAGTAAGCTATTCAAAACTCAATTTAAATAACAAACTTTTGTTCGAATAAGGTGCCTGCTCACCTCAGGTCAGACAAATAATGATTACATTGACTGACAGACATATACTGTCTGGAAATGGCGTACAAAATCAATGGATAAGCACTTAATGAACATTTGCTTTGCCGCAGATAATGAAATTTAGTTTCTCTATGACCAGTGCTCTTGTTGTTACCATTAATGACAATCAGTTACATGTACACATGTATAAGTGACCCATTCTGGTAGATCAGATATTGTGCTAGCTGTAGGCCATACTGAGTTTTCTGTACAACAAGAATGGCCAAATTTTAGAATGCATTTGATATGTAAATCCTACTTATATGACTTTCCTTTACCTTTGAAACTTTGGGTCAAAGTAGCCCACTTTTAAGGAATTAACAGAACAAGCAGCTTACCTTGATTACATCAGTACAGGAAAAACCAAATTTTTCATAAAATATTATATAGACTAAACTCTTTTTTCATACACACACATGTACACTCACACAAACAAAGGAATAATGACAAAAAAGACTCTTTTCTGGCAGAATATTTGTCTTTCGTGTGTATTACAATAATTATATCTTTTTATTCTGATATCTTTTTGCCTTAATCTGTGTCAAAACTTTTGTGCCATTTTAATGGCTCTTTCTCATGCTATTTTACCTTCTCTCCTCAGCAACTAGAGGATACTATATCATCACTTAAGTCACAGGTCAACTCTCTTCAACAAAGGGCCTTACTCCTTCAAGAAGAAGTTGACATGAAGGCTGTTTTGCCCCCAAACCAATTTACAACAAGTTCACCAATGCTAAAGAGTTGACAATTGCTCACATGATGTTTGACTGCCGGGGCTGCTCCATGGTAAAAAAGGACGAGACCAAAATAGTAAATTGCATGGCAGGGACAAATCACAGTTCATGTTGTGATTTGTGACTAGGGTTGCCACTAGGCCTGGACAGTGCAGGAGTTCCCCATTTTAAGTGGATCTAGTTTTACCCCAATCAGGAGAAAAATTTGTCATCGGTGCTGCCATATTGCGTATTTTACCCACAATTCCTTGTGTCCTTTGTTTACATTGTCACTGGCAAATGGGTTTTGGAACCCAATTGCAAAATTTGTCGATCCAATGTAATGAAGAAAAACGTGAATTTGGTATGTGTATTGTCATAGCTACTAAAACGCCACGTCCTAAATGGTTGTTCACCACACTGTGTTTGAGAAAAATGCAAATTCTTGAGTGGTCTTGCTTTATGCTAAACCTTGTCTTTTTCGGCTAGCAAGCCTGTATGATGTGTTGCATACGTTTTCTCCCATTCGGGAGAAATTTGGTTTTTCCCAAAATGGGAGAATTTCCCAGGCTGTTGGATGACTCCAGTATTTCCTGAGTCAAGAACCCACAGCCTTAAGAGTTGTACCTTTGGAGTCAGGATTCCTACTATGCTGTTATGTCTGATACACAAACACCCTCCACAGCAGCCATAGTGTCTTTTACTGGTACACCAAGGAGTATTTATAATATATTAATAGGCCTACCCTGCAGGCTTTTCATTGGTTTGCATTCCAAACTACCTCAACTGAAGGGAAAACTTGTTTTCAAATGAAGAAAGAGCCCAAAAACTCAGTTTTGTCACCAAAACTTCATTGAGACCTGCGAAAAGCACAAATTAGTAAATGTAAAACCCCAAAATATTATTTTGGTGCATATTTTAAATAGAACTGAAAATGACCCAGGAGTCAGGATCCAGGGAAAGTAGAATCACTGCTCAACTTCTCACCAGGAGTTGTGACTCAGGCAGAGCCAGGTAATTTGCCCAAGCCTAGTGGCCACTATGCTATGTGTACATGTAACATTAAACTATGTACCATGAATGAATTTTAAGTTAGTTGTAAATGGTAGGTGTACCAAAAATTTGGAAATTTAATGACATATTAAAAGTAAGGATTGACGGTGAAAATGATAACTTTTATTTGCCAATTGCAGAAGACACCTTGAAAGCTAAAAATAATGGTATAAAATAGTTGTATGTGGGCCAGCGTTAGTTAGTATTGCAATATCGTTTTTGGCAATTGCTGAAGTGGCTACTAGTATGTTAGTACACCCAAACGGTGTTCACGTTACTCAGTTTTGATTAAACACTTGTTTCACCTGAAGTCAAGCACATAAAACTGGCAATACTATTTTCAATGTTGGCTACTTCTGTTGTGTTGAAAGACATGACATTGTATTAGTTTTAATGATTGCCTAGGAGAGAACAATCAAAAAATATCTACCAAATAGAACAAAAGTTGCAATATAGTTTGTAAGATGTCAAGGGGCTTTCCAGCCCAGTGGAAGCATAGTACATATAGCACATCTGCAAAGTTTTGCAAAAATTTCATATTGATTTGCACACAGATTGTATACTCCCCCTAAATATTTCACAAAATGTCGCCTACAAGAATCTTACTAATTTTTCCTGGGAGCCACCTGAATTTCTATTAATTGACATCCTGTTTTTCACAATATTCTCCCAACTTCTTAAAAAATTTTGAAAATTGTGAACAGGTGGATCTGAGGGTGCATATAAACACAGTATGCATACTGTAACCTTGAAAACTTTGCTCAAATCTTCTGAAATTGCAGAATTTGCCATTTCAGAATGCCAATATTTCAAAACTTTTCCTTTGTTACAGTCTCCTGGAATGATGTAAATAAGTAAAAATTATGAATAGTCAAAAATATGAATGTTTCAGCGCCAGGGTTAATTATTGTAGGAGTGGTTCGTAGATTCAATTGCTTGGCACAGCATGAATTATCGCTGTGCCTACTATAGATATTGGTTGGTATTGTTCTTTATAATAGGTTTGCATACAAGCTAAGCCTACATGCAGTCCTTAGTTCACAAACTACCCTCATCCTTGGCATTGCTTCATATCTTGTCCTGCTGTTAACTGGTTGCAGGGCCGTAGCCTGGGGGGGGGGAAATATTCACAACCCAGGGCACCCCCCCCCTTTCTGCAGGCTACAGCCCTAGGCTGTGAGTCTTTTTGCAACAAGAAGTTAAACTGTTGCAGGGTTTGCTCATATACACACAGTATAAAGAAGTTGTAACATATATTTCAGACGAAGTCATGGTGTCCCACCAGAGGATAGCTCTTTTGGGCAGCAGTAGACCTTACCTTTCGAGGGTAACATTTGATTTTGCCCTCAGGCATCCATCCTTAGGGACTTATGGAAAATGTATTATTTCGGACCAAGTATGACAAGTTGTCTTCTGGTCACATAAGTTCCTGTTCTTCTCATGACTTGCATCTACACAGGGTTTTCATTCTTTTTTTTATGAGGGGGTGGGGTAGGTGGCTTAGGATAGGGGTGGAGTACAAGGGTAGAGAGAGGTTGCAATCTGTCAAACTTTCTTATTTTTAGTCTTTATTGTCAACATTCCCTAATATTTCTCTTTTATATCCTCTCTTTCCTTTCATGGGGTATTTTAAACTTTTATTTCCTTGAATTACAGTATTGTGTCTATATCCCTGTGTTTCATCCTTCAGTGCAATATATGATAAAAATCTATGTAGTTTTCATTTTATCAATATATTCATCATTTTTACATGACTTTCTGACAATTTTATCCCTAAAATGAATGCTTTTACTACTGGTGTTGTACCATAATGCTTATGTATTGTGACAGTGTCTTTGGAAGAGAATATGTCTTATATGGTTAGTTTCATCTTACCGGCCCAACCTGCCCCTTCCCTCCCCTCCCCTCTTCTTCCCCTGTCAGCAAAGGAACTCTAATCTAATAATTGATCCAAAATATTTTAAATATTTTATCTTCATGTAAAATGCCTTTAACAAGTCTCTAAATTTATGGTTGAAATTAATCCTTTTCCAAACAGCAGCAAGTACAGGATTTCTGACATTTCTTTGCTTAAAGGGGAGGTGGATTCTATTTTCCCTGAGTTAACCCATTGAGTCTCCCAATGTTTTCATTTATTTTCTGAAAATGATCCCCTTGACTGGTGGAGACCCCCCCTTTCCCCCCCCCCTTTTTCCCCCTCTCTTTGCACATATCCAAACAAATCTTCTAATTCAATGTGAGCCATTGACTTTGAGTCACTGTGTACTTTCAGTCAGGGGACTGGGGGTATTTATTTTCTCTAAATCACTCCAATACGGACTTCAAGCATTTGTCAAGTGATACTTTTTACATCTCTGAGAGATACTTGGTTAAACCATACGTTTCTCTGTTCTCATAGAATCTTGTGAATATGAATAAAGCTGGTTTTTCTTTTCCCAAGGTTCTAATTAAAGTATGTTTAAGCAAAATGAAATGATAATTAGAAGTTTGTTAAAACATGATTAGTTGTGTGGTGGGATTTTCACTATCCCCTAGGGATTCCACAGGGTATGTTGTGGTAACACACCATAGGGATCCACAGGGTATGTTGTGGTGACCCCCCTTAGGGATCCACTGGGTATGTTGTAGTGACTCCCCTTAGGGATCCACAGGGTATCTTGTGGTAACCATTCATGCTCTTTTTTTTTGCATGAACTTACTTTCTGGAAATAAGAAATTTCCAAAGATATAAGAATAATTTGCATGCTATTCTTTTTTGTCATGGTGAGATCATCCACTAAAGAGTTTGAATATGACAGTATATCATAGTACAGGTCGATGATACTACTTGATTCAATAAAAGCAGATAGCTTGGGTATCCTGTTTATAGTAGGGTGGTTTGTGGAAGGACATTAACATATATAAATATGTTTGCTGTGTCCTTACATTGTAGTTCACTATCAGTGTGTTTTGTTCTTTGATTTCAAAATCCACCAGTCACCTACTGCAAACAAATTTAACAATTTTTTCACAATAATAAATTTTGCATTAATCAATGGTTTCCTTTAGAACATGGAAGTACTCCCTATGCTCAGAATGAAGAGGGTAGCACACTACATTTGCCAGTTTATGATCTTTCAAAGATCATAAATTGGCAAAAGTTGGAAATTTGAAAGAAAAATCACCCTTTTAGGACAAAAGCACAATACTTGTGATTAGATGACAACTATCGCTTTTGTACTCTATGTGGAACAAAAATATCTGTCATTTTCATGTGAGGAATGTCTTTAAGGAACTTGAAAATACTTAAGAGAATAGACTAATGGCTGATTGGGCTTATCATTCCGTTTTCTTGAAATTCTTGTACTAATCTTATTGGATAATTCCTTGTGGACATCCATTTAGATAATAAGTTCAAAACATTTTAGTCTATAAACCTGTGCTAAGGCCGCTTTCATACTCAGCACAAATATAAGGATATTTTGTACAAGTTTCAAAGTCTCGATCCTTCCAAAGTTTAACAGTGGTATTGTTTATTTTGAAGTCGTTGCTATATTGGATACCATAATTGGGACCCCCCCCATTCTGGACAATTCCTACTCAGACGATTTCCCCTTTGGAAAATTTTCCCTGCATGGTCAACTCCCACTGGGACAATGACCCACTTGGCAAAAACCCCTCAGACACCTTTCCCCACTCTAAAATTTGGCATTGACCTGGGTGGGAGTTGTGTGGGGTGGAAACTATCTACTTTGGGAATTGTCTAGGGTGAACTGGGCAGGGGGAATTGTGGGGAGGGGGAAATTGTCAGGTAACCATTGTATACAATGTTTGTAAGATGACAGCATTTAATAAGTTCATTTATTAACGGGTCAATGTAACTATGCTTAGAGTGAAGGATATTTTTTATTTTAGGAATAGCAAAAAATACTACAAATCCTGCATGTGCAGTATTTTGTGTAGAATTTCCAAGAGAGCCTTATTTTACAGCAACTATGCCCAGTCACATGTGCCTTATCATATTAACTTTTCGGACATTTGTAGACTTCATATTTATACTGTTTTTGTTATGTTGACAGATAAATCTCCTCATCTTATTTTTTGTCACAAGACAAACATTCTTTCAAAAGCAAAATCTATTCTTCAAAAATGGTACTATTTTGAAATTTTTACCAAGCCTTTTATTAGAAAGTACTTTGAAGAAATGAGACAATGGATATTAAAGAGGCCCATTGAGTTGATATCAATTGTTTTGTGACGAGCTTGAAGGAAATCATTACATGACAATGCTTCTAATCAGCCCCATTACTCATGTATCACTTCCTACAGTTACTGAAAATGTGAGGAATTGTAGTTTTTGTAGACAGGGGTTGCATATGATACTTCTTAATGTTAAAAAGTGTCTGGTCATGAATTTGTAGTAACTTATTTTAATCATTACCCTATCATTACAGTTTCAGCTGTGAGTCAGATGTGCAGAATCTCTTAGTTTGGTCATTTACCATCAAGATTTGAGTAAATCTCATCCGGTATGAAAAAAAAATCATAAATTTTGTGAACCAACTCAATAAGTCCCTTTAATAGAAGTTGAGACTTAGTTGTGTATTTTGACAAAATGTGAAGAGGCTAAACATTACAGATAAGATTTCCCAACATGCCTTGTAGTTTAAGAATGAAGGCTGGGTATAACTTTGTTCAGTCATTTATTTATAGTCAGGGCAGGGAGGTGATACCCTTCCTGGTTATGGTAATCCTGCAGGGAGGTGCATGCTTCATTTGATCTTATCAATTTCCTCACACCAGGTTTAAGTGAAAAGACCAAAAGAAAGGTTACCCTGATTGCAGAATTATCCCAACTAGATTTTTACATTCTTGAGTGAAATGGACTTTTTTAACTTCTCTAAAGTACTTCTGTAGTGTAGCATTGTACATATACTCTTGTAAATTTTGAGATTGTTAATATCTGTGTACAATTGTAAATACAATTATCAGATTGGTTATACTGACTGTGATTTGGTCTGTTTCTCACATTTTTTTCACTGAAATCTATTATTGATAAAGAAAGAGTATATTCAGAGCTGTAAAGCTAGTTTTTAAATAGGAAACCTGGCCAACATATATGAAGTTTTCTAAGAAAGTTAAAATGTCATTAGTATTGAAAATTATATACTTGTTATTAAACTGTAGGTTGGAAACGTTAGTGTGGTCCCAGCATTCACTTTGGAGCTCAGCCCACTCCCACCCCCCCCCTCAACCACTTCCCATTCCTCAGCCCACCACTTTCTACCCCCTCCCTTCCAGATCACTAGGTTGTAATTTTTCACTAAGTATGTTTTGTCCCTTTTTCTAATGCTTACCCCAGCTTTTGGTTTTTGCCACAAATAAGTTGTGAAGCATGCTAACCCATTGCCAAAGGTGGCAGGGGGAAAGGATCATCACCTCCAGGAAAATTTGTCCCCTCCCTTAGAAAAGTAAAAAGTTACATTGTCTTAATGCATTTTAGTACATCCCCCCCCCCCTTCCATCGGAACAGGTTTTCCTCCCTAACTGGCTACGGGCCTAAAAGCATAGCGAGTAGGCCGAAGTGCGAAAATCAAAAAGAAATCCTCTTACCGTACCCGCCGAAAAATAGAGGGCGTGAGCATTCAGTCCGCTACACCCAGTTGATCCAGTTTGGTTCAAACAATACGTGTGGTCGTGTGCATATGTGGTTACTATAATTGTTGTGCATCTTTCGTATGATCTCCGGTAAAGGTTGTATTTCAGTTGCAATTGGTGGTAATGTTAATCCTCTCTGTTAAACATTTGTGGGACTTGTTAACGCAAAATGCTAAGACGCTTTTAACCATAAGTCTTCATTTTCTTCATATCGCAAGAGTACATGGTGGCTATAGTCAAAACTTGGTAGGAAGATCACATGCCACTGCTCATTAGCATTAGGGTTGGACCGATCATCGGTATTCAGTATCGGTATCGGCCGATATTATCCATTTTCGTCCTCTGTCGGTATCGGTAAAATTTACCTAAAATACGGATACTGAATAACCGGTATTTTCATCCTATACATCATAAAAATATTACATTACCAAAGTATGCTTGCCTGTAAGTTCTTCTTTTGACTCATGACAAAGATGTGTGCAGGGGTACAAAAACAGGAACCTGGTAAATGCTACATTTTGCCTAACTTTCCTTTATATCGGTATCGGATCGGTATAGGCCGATATTGAGAACTGAAATATCGGTATCGGTAATATCAGCTACTTGCCACTTCGGTACAACTCTTATAAGCATAGCGTAAGCTGCTATTGATTTGGAGTAGGCTCTGCCTGGATTTTATATTTTTTTGCTGGATTTCTATGGGATGGGGGAGCTTAAACGGTATTCCCTCCTATCGAAAACCTGTGCTACCGAGAAAATTACCCGGTTTTAACCGACAACTACCCAACAATTTTTTTCGAAAAAAAAGGGCTGGGCCCTTGCTGCCCCGTATGGGGGGGGGGGCACTTAGCCTAGCATAAATTTATTACTGTGCTGATTTGTCTTGTTTGTTCACGTGAATATATGAAGGTAAGTCATATACAAGGTGAAGACACCCGCCCGGAAATCCCCGGGCTCGTAGCCAGGCAGGGTACTGAGGAAATCCCCGGGCTCGTAGCCAGGCAGGGTACTGAGGAAATCCCCGGGCTCGTAGCCAGGCAGGGTACTGAGGAAATCCCCGGGCTCGTAGCCAGGCAGGGTACTGAGGGGCGAGATAAATTTCATGGGGGATCTTCCAAGGGGCGAGATATACTAAAATGAATAAATTCAATAGAATTCATCTCTTGAGGGTGAAAATTTTACTAGGGCGGTTCTCCCGATCCCCAGGCTCGCCCCTGGCTTCTTGGCTGGACTCACTCACGACCTATAGCCTATACTAAAATGTCTGAATGTGAAGATCGAAGTTCGAGAAGCTTCGGAGATTTGTTTACGGCTTTTGCCGTCGCTACTTTTGAAAGGAAAAAGGGGCATAGTTTACAGTTGTTCGACTTAATTTTGGCTGTCGACCGAGATTGCAGCAAAGCTGATATCAATGGAAAACTTCGTTTTCATTTTTATTCCATGTGGTATGAGAAGATTTGCCTCAATATAAGTAGGAGTTTAATACAATTATTTTAAATTAACCATGAGGACGAATCAGGGGTGGCGCCAGGGGGGACAGGGGCCTACAGCCCCGTCGGGGAAGTCTAGCCCCCGTCGGGGCAGAAAAATGGGTGTCAGAAAAAGGGTCCTCGAAAATTCGGATAGTGCAAGTATCGGTCTCCAAGAACTGAAGTGCAAAAAAGCAAAAAAAAGGTCATCGAAAATTCGGGCTCAGCCGGCCCACCCCCTGTCGGGCAAATCCTGACGCCACCCCTGGGACCAATTAAAATAAATATAGCGGCCGCTTATGCAAAGAATCCTACCCAAACTGAATGTTGCATAACGAAATGATTGACTTTAATTTCCTGAGCTGCAATGTCAAACTGTTTCGATGATAATTACATTGAAATAACATTAAAACATTTCAAGCCTTGTGTTTGGACGATGCAAAGTGGACAAGACTAGTGTTGGAACGATTATCGGTATTCACCTTCGGTATCGGCCGATATTCCTTATTTTTATACTTTATCGGTATCGGCAAAATGAGCTAAAATGCCGATTTTACTTAACCGATATTTATCCTCCCGCATGTCGTGAAAATGGTACACTGTTTGAGTATTTTAAATACAAGTTCCAATATTTATCCATAGCTCATCAAGATGAATCTACACTTCATTGTGGTTTCCTGTAGCCTATGGTTAGTTACCGAATGCTTATTTTCCAAATACACGTATGGGATCGGTGTCGGCGGATATTGCGAACTAAAATATCAATATTGGTAATATCGGTAATATCGGCTACTCGCAATATCGTTACAACACTTGTAATCACTACTCCCAGGTGTCATGTGACAAAATACTTTTTCATCAGCAGAGCTCAGTTTGTCAAAGAATCGTGGAGTTATTCAAATAAGCTTTGCCACAGAGTAAAATTGTGAGAAAGATTGGCCAGTTGGGCTGCCTTCCTTTGCGAGATATCTTTAAATCGTGGAATAAAATGCCAAAGGTCCCTTTGAAGTGTACCTAAAGTCTAAAATTTCAAAAAATATTTTAACAAAGCTTGAAATATGTATTCAAATGGTCCAACTTCTGTCTTCATAGGTCATCCTGAGCTGAGATATAAAACTTTGAAGCTTATTCACTCGATTTAAAATGGTAAATTGCGCAATAACTTGTGATGTCATTCTTGTACTGCTCAAATGACTATGTTTTTCGTTGTTTTGTTTGTTTGTTTTTTTTTTCGAAAGTCACTGCTGCTTGTGTTAAAATGTGATCACTGTCTTACTGTTATAGCCCTATATAAGCCCTTTCCGTACAGCAAGCTTCGCAAGAAAACAGTCATTGTTGTTTCAATATCACGTAAATTAACATCTCAATTTCAAAATGAAAAAAAAAGTAATGTGAATTGTACAACAATGACATCACAAATTATTGCACAATTGACTGTTTCAAATTAAGTGAATAAATTTCAACATTTAATATCTCAGCAAAGGAGTAATCTATGAAAATGGAACTTGGATGAATGAAATTCATTTTCCAACCTCTAAATTAGTCTATATATTCTTGTAATTCTAGATTTAAGGTCCACTTTAAGCGAATAATACTCTCTTACTCCCACTCAATACATCCACGAGACGTTCCTTGTCAGCAGGTTGACACGTGCTGTCATTGTCGAATACCAGCCTTTGCGATAGAGAAAGTTTTTTGGCGGCTATTCAGGATTCTAACTTTCCTTTGAACCACTTAAAGGGAAAATGCAGTCCCCCATTTGAATAAGTGTACCCTAGTATCCTATTTCATGAATGGCTCCTTAGTATCATGTGACAGTAACTGCTTGGTTTACCTTGGATATCAGTGCAAAGTGTATTTTCGGAAACATGATGAAAGATACTTCTGGGAAATAAAGGATACCTGTGAGATTTAGCTGCTGTTTCAAAATGTATTTTGGGTGACTACCTATTCCCTTTAAACAGTGGCTCCCAATTGATCCGCCGAGAGCTGTCACTCTCAACTTTTTCGTATTCCGTAAATGTTATGTGAATCGCGAAACGTCCCTGGGTACACGACAGTGGATTACAAGAAGACGTATTGTAATTTGCTATTGTCACATTCCAAAACGCCCCAATAATCTTTGCGGTAAAAATTTATCTTTAGGAAAGTCTGTACCTTTGAGACCAAAATTCCCTTTCTTCTCGGAAATACTTACTATTTATACCGTTTTAGAAAAACATATACATGGAACAGCTACAGTATAGTGTCCTCTTCAAAAGATAGGTCGGATCAAAGGAGTTTAAACTTTCCCACTACGGAGTGTCATAATTAAGAAAAATTTATCAACTTGTGACGCCATTTTGAACTGAGTTTAGCATGCGCCGCATTCACTTATCTTCCTATAGCAAATGCCAGGCCCGTAGCCAAACTACTGAAGGGAGGGCAAAACGGCTCTATGAGGGGGCGAAAAAATTTTCAGGGGGCCAAATGTGTAAACATGTATTAAGTCAATTGCAACTTGAAAATTTTCTAGGGGGCGAGAAAATTTTCAAGGGAGGCTTCTCCCACTTGGCCCTCTTGACTACGGGCCTGGCAAATGCGGTATGGGCAATTAGTGAACTAGACCACCAATGGTGGAAACTTCGACCAGTGCAGTTGCGATGAAATATGACTGGACAACATCTGGACAATTCGCACTTGGTGACATTCGACAGATCGAAGGATAATGTAACCGGGACAGTTCTCACCGCGGAAACTTTCACTTCGACAATCCACCTCTCTGGTAATAATTATGTAGTGTGAAAGGCCTGACGATATTTTTATCGCGTCGCATGGTATCCGTGCAATGAAAGGCACTATCCTCATGCAGACTTACGGAAAGAACTGTATTCCCAATGGTCTATTCACTTCCAGTTTCACGGTGACGTCATGCCTATAATCGGCTTCTTGCATAGTTAAAGGGATTTTCCAGAGATAAAATTCAGTAAGGTTCACAAAATCCAGACAATTTTTCTCTGTTAGGAGGTGAAAACCGCATCTCAATAGCTTGTAGCATTTGGAAGATACAAATTTTCAAAGAAATGCAATTTTCTCAAAATAAACTGCATTATGGGAAATCTGTGATGTCATCGTGGCACATTAATTTGACATAGAATTGAATTTCTTTATGATATTAATGC
>WURT03000450.1:0-17080 GCA_009936505.3 Holothuria glaberrima
TATATACATAAAGCATTATGTGTTATTACAACTATTAACTTCCTTCGGATGACATGTGGGGTACCTCTTAGCCGTCAACTAGTTTAGAGACTACTATGCCTGTTTCATTTGACGATGCTAAGGTCTTTTTTTGAAACATTTAGTAAATTGAATCCTTGGCCTCCAGTCCATTGGAAACTGTTTCTTATACAAAAGATTAGGTCGGATCTATACATTTTAGCAAACACTAGATCAACTTACTAAGGGAAAGGTAAGGGAAGAGGAAAGTGCCCTTACACCCTGGCTAAGTCGGGATGTGACCTGCAGCATATGTCCCTTCACTGCCCTTCTCAAAATAATTTTCATATCTGTATGTGGAAATACTCTCGTAGAGAGTTAGCATGTCTACGACTCCTATACTGATTTAGTGAAGTAAAAGCCAGTGAACTTGAGGAGAGATGGGGTGGGGTACATGCCCGTCACTTTTGTGACAATCATATGCTAATTCATTACCCCTTTTGGCAGTCACGTTGGACCTTACATCCATCCCACTTTTATCCAAGTAGTTGAAAATCAGTGTGAAGTACCTAAAACTAGAGTCGGCCATTGCATTGGGCACATTGGTATAAGACACATTTGGTTCCAAAATGAGAGTGAGAGGTAGAGTGTCTCGTTTCCCCCCTTTTCATATACCTATCCTCTTGGTGTTTGTGCTTTTAGCTAAAAAAAGAAGACTTTCCGTGTAAAGGGTAACTTAAAGCACATCTGTTTAAGTTTAGAGGGCAATCTGGGGATCCCTGAATTTTTGATGGTAAATTAATATTGCGCCTCTTCTCAATGCTGTTCCAGAGAACAATATGTTTCTGGATAATGAAACGGAGTCTAAAACTTGTGCTAGTTTCTCCAATGTATGTGACGAGGTGTCAAAGATTGCAAAAGAGCAAGTGACAAACATTTTCTGATCCTAACTTGAATTTCCCATGCTAAAAAAACATGCCTGTGGCGTTTTAGATTATGGTTGGTACAGTTTCCATGTGCTTACATACAAGGCATTTGTTAAGTTTATTATTATCTGAGGGGTGCATACCTTTTGGATACGGAAATACGAACAAAAACATATAAAGGGGTTGTTGCATCCCAAAGATATTTAGGAATAGTCTTATAGTGCCAAATATAATTTATGACTACACTTTGATTGACTTTTATTCAAAGATTAGCTCCACTATGGTTCATCAATGATGGCTTGTATGGTTAGCTGTGTTTCTATCTTAAACCCGGTGCAGGGTACTGTGGCTCTTATTGGAAACTCTTACTAGACATGTGTTTTGCTTAAAATTGAGGAGGAGCTATATATAGGTTAACTCAGAAAGGAGAATTTAACATATTGGGTGTGAGATTATAGAGCCGTTAATATTACGTGGCTACGTGTTAACTACTACTGGGGAAGTGTTAAAAAGATCATCAATCGTGGCCTCAAATTTTGTAATATTCCAGGACAGTTTGACATTTTAGGTGTAGACGGAGAGTTAGATGGTACGTGATTACGAAAGAAAGACGCCCATTGCCGGAGTGGATGTTGTAGGAAAGTAACTGGGATCTAAAGATTGACATGGCGCTGTTAAAGTGGCTGATAAGGAACTTGTAAAGTAGCCACTTTTGTGGAAAGAATCGAAATGTTTTGTGACTTAATGTACGAAATGACTTTTACGTAAACAGAGACGTTTGTATCTAATTAGCTGACTAAAGAGTATGGACTGCTTGTTGCGATAGGGCTGAAAACTGTTGAAATGCAAATAGGTCTTATTTTGGTGGGCTTAAAATCACAGCCATCCTGTACTTTGGAAGGAAGAAGATCACCAACATCTCGGTTTTGGATAAGAACTTTCGTAACGTATGTTTTCATTTGTAGTATATATTTTCAATTGCACTGGCATGGAAAGTTATTTATATAAATAAAGACACTTTTAGCAGGTTTAAAGAATGTTTCGTGAAATAAATGTGGTGTACTCTAGGAAGTTTATATAAAAGTAAAGATGGTTTCTGTTGCCAAGTCAAATTATTCTTCCATATCTTGTATGAAACAGGTTATAAGAAAGACGTTGCTCGTATTACATTTAAACCATTCTGAGTTACGCTATTCGCTTTTAACAGGTACCTTAGAAACAACAACATCAAAAGCTTGCCGAGAAATATTTCCCGGAATTGCCTAGCAGTAAAAAAGATGTAAGCAACGAATGTTGGCAGTTAGTAGTTTTCTAAATTTGATATAATGTTATATGGATGCAAACGCTGCTGTTGACCAACATAAAGATTACATTAAATAATGTCTATTATAGATATATAACTAATAATAGTTATGTGAATTCTAGTTTAACATAGCCTAATATATTAACTCTTTGTTGCATTTTAGAGGCCTTTCGTCCAACGGCCTTCGCAGTATTGCAGAGGAAACGTCCGAAAGAAATGAGAAGCTGGAAAGTATGCAAGTATAATTTTTTTGTCTGTGTTTACGATCTGAACTTTGGCGATAAAATTGAAAAAAAATTATCTTGTAAACTATCGTAGTTTTCACAATATTTAAAGGTAAGTACTAACTACTGATGAAGAGGTTTTGGGAGTGTTATTTGTGAGTTGTTCACTAAATGGCAATATACGGTTACTTTGCGAGGAATTTAGGATGTCGAGAAAATGTGTGTCTACCTATAGCACAGCCATTCCAATACAATTTGACACTTTAATAATCTTTACCCAAAGAGTCTAAAATTAATTTGAGTCCAACAATTATCAAGAACGTGAACCTACCAAACATGCAAATATATAATGCTTGATCTCATTAGTGAATCAGTAACATGCAGTTTACAGTTGTACCACAAAAGGTTGTCACAAAATTTAGGGGTAAGTAGTGAGAAGAAAGTATTACATGTTTTACGCAGTTGTGGTAATTTATAATTGGCTTAAAAAACTTACTTCTAAATTTTGACTCAACGCAGGTATGTAAATTTACATTTGAGCTTATTAACTGATCTAGGCATAACCAACACTGCGTTTAAGGTGCTGACTGTGAGCAGGAAATGCAAAATTACTTTCAAAAATTTAAACTGAATCGAAATGTGTTTAGTACTTACGAATAGCAACTTAATTTAAAGATAGCAAATGGATCCTAAAAGCTAGATGGTGCTTTCAACTTGCTCAAGGCAAAAACTGGATTGGGAGTACAGCATTATGTTTTGTCTTTGGTTTTCACAAGATACTATTCTGACCATTTATTACAGATATCTCTCCTACAACAACTTAGAAAACGTTCCAGAAAACATTTTCGCAAATAACACACAGTTGCAAGTGTTGTAAGTTATTGTAATTGACCTCACTTTACATAAGTAGCTTGTCACTAACCTGCCATTTTTTTTATTCAAACACCATTCCTTTTTATCTTGCTTCCGATATGACAGTAGTTACTATTTTTCATTTCATAGTGGTGACAAATTTTGAGGGATCTAGAGTCCGAATATTTTTCGTAAGATTTCTTTGCTCAGATATCAGTTATCACAACGCATCTTGATAAAACGTACACATCTACGTTATCGTTATTGATGTCGTCTACTATTAACGCAAAGATTTCAAAATGTTTTTCAAGTAATGTTCATGGCTTACGTTTTAAGATAATACTTTCAGTGACTCATACAAACGTTATGAAAATCCGTACAAGATTGTGCAGACATAAATTGTTGTCGAAAGCTAATCTAGGGTTGCGTATAGCATAATTTCAAAACAAAGCATTAACTTCACAGGGAGGCAAATCAAACTAATACATAAATAAGACCAGTCGGAGAAGAGGTTTTTGTGAAACACGTTAACAGAATTTCTAATAACGGTTATCTCATCAGCAGCTCCATCGTAAAGTAGTAATATTCCACTAAACGTATGGATGAAAGATAAGTTGAATGAATTTGAAACCGTTTGTCTTTCAGAAGCTTAAAGGGCAACAAAATTAGAACCATTCCAGAGAATATATTTTCAAATAATATAAACATCCAAAGGCCATAAGTATGTTGGTGTAACCAAAGTAGTTACATGCAGGTCAAAACCTCGTAAGACATGTTAAGCATATTTTCTTTGTTTCCAGGTCAATTCTAGTTACTCGTAGAGTTAATAATAACTGCAACTGCATCACGAAGTCCTTATTATCTTTAGTGTGAGATTGTCCCACCATCCATCTGTGCCACGTTTCATTTGAGTTGCTTCTTACACCTTTCCTCTTGTTTTTCACATTGTGGGTAATCAAGGATCTCCGTGGTACCGGTTAACTTTTGAATCACCCACAACTTAGTGAAGAATGATAAAAGATATATCAAATCCAGTACTCTTTGTTGACAACTTCAAACTACATCTTTGTTCAGGCCCTTTGCATGACCATTGATGTAAAGGATTAGTCTATACTAGTCCCTTCCGGTTTCGTTTTTCGTTATGCCTGAAGTTGCCTTTCCAGATGCAGAGTTTTAGATTATGTATTGAGTGTCCGGAAAAGAAAAACTGTTCGGCAACAGAATATCTCTTAAGCAGGTGTACAATTGTGTACAGTGCTACCAATATATGTGGTTGCCATGAAAACGGAGGTCAAATGTCACCTGGTGGAAGGTCCAATATACCTTTTATTTCAAATTTGTATCATAAACTCCTCTTAGTCGAGTGGATCCATTTTCTTCAAGCTTGGTGGAATGATACCCTAACATAGAAAATTATACTTATTGCACAGTCCCGGCGAGAGCTAAGGAGCGAATGCTAATTTAAACCCAGAAGTTCCGCTCCTCAAAAGAGCTACGTCCGAGGGGACAACAAACTTTACTTACCAACCTGAAAGTAAGTCGTAGGTCAAGAGTTCTTAATTATTTTCGTTGGCGGGTCACATCTTTCATCATGAAAATCTCGCGGGCCACAAACAAGACCATAAGTTTGTCAGTGAGTTGAAGTCCCATTTTGACATGTCTAAACGACTTCACGGGAACTTCAAGCCTTCCACTTAACAGTATTGTGTCAAGGAGCCCTTCGAAGAGCCCTGGAGAGGTCCAGGGCAACACTCCTGTGGAACAACGGGGCGGAGTTCCTGCAGAAACTTTCATGTTTTAGTATGGCTTAAACCTGTAATTATCCGTAAATTCCATTTGAGGCAAACTGAGCAGATGATCACAAGTATCACAATTTGACAATAACTTTTGGCAATAACGAAAATCCTGGGCCATGCAGAGCGGATCATAAACTTATTCTAGATTCAGCCGTGAATATCCACTTTGAAAAGAATGAGTTTGGTTGGGAACGGGGAACTTTATCATGACACCTACTGACTGGAGGGTAACCATCGGTTGGTACGTGTAGCATGTCAAGAATAAAGTTGTTAAAAATGTCTTTAAGACTTTTGAAAGCGGCTTCCACCAAGCCTTGTCAGATGTATATAAGTAATGATTCAATTCCGGACCTCATAATTAGAAGAAAAAAGCACTTCAAAGGAAAGGCAAATGGGAGGCTACTTTTACTGGCCTATTTTTCTTCTACTAAGAAGCATATGGTACGCTATGTTCACTATCCAGCCCCTGTTGAACTGGCCAACCTATGTCAAACAAACCGCCCATAGTTTTGATAACACAGTGTGCTTGAGGATAAGTTAGTTCTACTAATTATTATTTTCTAAATTGAACATAAGTTATTTGATTTATTGTCACTTTATAAATTGAACTTAAACATAGAAAGCGTGCCAAGCATGCGAAACTTTTGGTACTTTTGGTACTTTTGGGACGATGTTTAGCACAAGAAATGAAGAGATCAATCATTCGAAAAGATATGCTGGTCACCTTATCCGCTCCCGTGATAAACTGCAGACCTCTATCTGCTATGACCTGACCACTCGTAGCATCCAGTGAGGTTCGTGTTACGCAAAAATGACAGAGCGTGACTAAAATGGGAAACACGGTCGCGCAACATGAGCGCTTTTTGATATCGATGGTAGGAATTTTCATTTCACTGACCTGAAAATCGGATTGTTTTCTTTATAGGGATCTGCGAATTGGCCTATACCAGAAAACTTAGAGAGCGACAGTCGAAATACCCGAATCTCACACCCCAATTTTCCAAGTTTTGCTAGTTTAACCAAGAAGGTTGGTGAACCCCTAGCCACGTTCCTGATTGCATATACTTTTCGAACAGTAACTGCTCCGAAGATGTCCTTTATGAAGTGATAGAAAAATGGGGTTTTTGGCACATTTTAGTTATGCTTTACATTAAGTAACAAAGCGAGTTTTCCACAAAAAAAATCTCGAAAAGATGCGTGATTATTGTGGGGGCATTTGTTTTTCCAGCCTCATCTTAATATTGTTTTAGCTGTAACTCAAAAAAAAAAACATTACACTGAAATGGAACTTTACAGATAACATGAGTATGATTAAAGGTCAAATGTGCAATCCCAGCATTTGTCCTCAGAAAAGGCTGGGCCAATGTATATTTTTACTTAAAATGTGTGTATGTTAAAGTCCTCGCCAATTAATTAGCCAATCTCATTCAAACACTGTGGGAAGAGATCAAAACGGTAGAGATTTGTTTCAAGCAGACCTTGGAAGCAGCGGTTAACGGGAAGTCCATATAATAAGAATGCAAAATGATTGCAAATTGTGTGGTTGCAATTGTAATTGTCGGTATCTTAAAATGATCTAAAGTGAAATGTATAAGGTATTTTTAATGTAAGTTATAATAATGTTTGTAATTTATAGTAATGATTAGTTGGCATGTTTCGTTAAAGCTTTCCCCTCTCAGATAGAAGACCCGAGATTGATTCTCAGTCGAGTCATATCAAAGACCAAAAAGAAAAAAAAAAAAAAAAACGTGAAAAGTGTTGCCTTCTTGCTTGGTGCTCAGCACGCGAGAGTGGAACAGAATTATAATGCTACTGAGAATTCAACCCAATTCTAATTCGCGTGAGCCGATATGGCTGCCACAATTTATAAATTGAGATAAACCTTTGGAATGTTTAGATGGTAAACGATTAACATCTAGAGCCTCGAGCATTTCGCAGATTGTGCTCCCCACAAATGCCATGTATTATTAATCTATTTCCAAGAGTTTCAGTGTAAGTATCTGGAAGTGGCAAACTCTGCCCTTTCTCTGAACGAAAGGACCAAATGTAAAATGAATAAAACGAACTTGCTGTGATGTATTTTCATTAGATCAAAACTTGGGAACATTTTATAGCAGGCTCTTAGACTCTTGTATTTTTCATATTACATTGCTGTTATTTTCTTTCTCACACAATTTTCAGTGACGTTTCATTCAACAATATAAGCAACATACCAGAAGCTATCTTCAAACGATCTTCGGAACTTAATTTTTTGTAAGTGTAGACGTTACCTTTAGTGTGACTTGGTGTTGACCTTATTAAAGGAACGCGAAATTCCTACCTTTTCGGGCCCGTAGCCAGCTTCACATTTTTAGGGGGCAAGTGTTGTGATTGGGTTGGCAATTGTTGTGATTGGGGGATTAAAACATTCCACCACATTGATTATTATGCAGTTTCAATTTTCATCTGAAGGGCAGAAATATTTTGGGGGCATTGCCCCGAAATGCCCCCCCCCCCATGGCTACGGGCCCGTATCTCTTGCATTCCATCTTGAGATTCGAATTACTAGATAAAAGACCTAAAGTTTTGTTACTTTAACTTCATTCATTTCAGATACATACGAGGAATCAACCTAGAAACATTACCTGACCAATTTCAATCTACTTCTGGCTTGATTACCTTGTAAGTGCCGTATGTAAATTAGAGTAACGGTGGCTTTTGTGCTTCAGCAGCAGTTAATTGGAAATATCGTATTAACTTTTCACTTGCCTTTAAGTAACCAGTCACACAAACTGGTTCTAGCAATAGACCTTATATATGTATATATGGCGTCATGTAGAAGTGTGCGCCCCAATAGAGGCAAGCGCATATAATTGCAACTTACCACCCCCCCCCCCAAATGCCAACAGCTGATTCGTGTATCGGTCGTATAAGCGCGGTAGTCTTCTCCGGACGCGTTTGAACTCTACGTTTTGCACAGGTAGTGTGCCTCAGTATTTTGCCGCCAAAATGACGTCAGTGCATAAGGTCTATAGCTTTTGTTTAGGAAAAAAGGACATTAAACAAGAGTTATGGACTTCACATAATTCAAAAAATGGAACATGTAGGTTAACTACTTATCCATGTGTTACAAAGAAGTTTATTTTTTCAGTGAGAACCCCTAGTCTTTTTTAAGGATGAAATCATCGAGCTAATTCAGTTGATTTGCATTAAGGCGTGTGCCTATAAATCAAGGTTTTGAAGGTTTCGAAGTTTTGTCTAGAACAAGTGCAATGTATCCTCAATTTAAACATTTAAATATATGTTTGAATTAGACTGATCAAGGAACAATTCTACACACTTCGTGGCTTTCCATTAGTTGCTTTTACAATGTTTACTAAATCAAAATAATCTTGCGGTTGCTGAAAATGCATGATTGACTAAAATTTCTTACACTCTTTTCAGATAAGCGAATGTAATAATGACAAATATATTACAATTTTTATTTCCTCAATTATTTGTAGTTTTTAGAAGGTTTAAGGATCATCTGCTACGTCTCTATAATTGCTTCTAAGTTGTTTGCTGCTTCTGTTTGTTTTGCTTGTTTTCTTGTTATATGTTATGTAAATGTGTTGCCTGTATTTATGTTAATTATTCTGTAAGCAAGACTGCTTGTTTTAGCTTCTGCTTTTTCAGTCCTTCTCCGCCGTTTTGTAGCAATTATATTGTAGAGTTTTTATGATTATTGATGTGGAAAATAAACTGAAACTGAAACCTTAGCAGTAATACAACTTCCGTATACCATCTTGTAAGATTGTTTTATCTCCACAGATACATGGGACGCAACAACCTACATGAGCTACAGAGCAACATTTTTGAAAACTTGCACAAGTTGCAGATACTGTATGAAGTTCATGACTTAATGGAACTATAATAACTTTAAACACCCAAATATTCTTCTTAATTTTTGTCATTTTATTCTTTGCGTAAACAATTGTTTGCTTTGAAATAGTTTGTCTGCGAAACTTCTATATTTAACACTGCTTAACCACCTTGTCGTTGAAGTGATTACCTTAATTCACTCCAGCGACAAGGTGGTTAAGCAGTTTTAAATGCATCCTTTCACTCCTATTTTGATTTCAGAGATCTCTCTTTCAACTGCTTCAAGATCCTTCCAAGTAATATCTTTTCACTCACCATCAAGCTGGATAGTTTGTAAGAATTTTGCATACTGTTATATATTTTTCACGATCTTACATCTACTCATTTGATATTGTAAAACTAAATGCTAGAAGAACCTTAATGATAATGAAAGTGATTTTGTATGCGATATATACTAAAAGAATAGGAAAAATGTAATGAAAATAAAAGTACAAAAATTTTTGATAATAATGTCTAACTTCTTTATCATTTTGATCTACTTCGTGGAAATTTGTCGAAACAATATTGTTTGAGTCTGTGCGTTATTTCTCCAATAACACAGTTTCTATGACGTCTTATCTCAGTGGGAGACTAAACGTCTGAAACATGTAAGAGTGGTTTTAAGAGATATATGAGTCTTATTATTTCGTACTTCTCTCCATCAATAGCTATTTTTCCGACAACTTGTTAAAGCGTCCCAAGTGGTCTGTTTAAAAATTTACCTGAATTGAGATCTTTGTGAGAAAATTCTAGTAAAGCTATTTACTGGTATCAATTTGACTTTGTTCATATAATTAAAGAACAAAACCCAAAGTAAGCGTATAGCGAGTGAATATTTTTCTACAAGCACTCATGTGGAGCCCGCAAACATTATGCATATGAAAAAGAAAGACAGAGTAACAAAATGTTTGTAGTTGTCATTTACTATTTAAGGAATAAATTGCATTTGGCGAACTTTTATTGTCTCATAAACCGTCGAGACTCCAGATTTGACAAAATAACGGACGAGGCAAAGCCGAGTCTGTTACTTTGTCAAATTTGGAGTCGAGACGGTTCATGAGACAATAACAGTCCGACAAATGTTGTTTATTCCTATTCTACCACCGAAAATGTGTGAAAAATTTCATTTCTATCAGTCTTTACGTTTACTGACCGTGTGTTGCAGAATAACAGGTCAGTGTTTAACCAATCAGAATGCAGGATTCTCAATAACGGATGGCTGAGGTGGTAGTATTGTAAATATTTGGAATGCTTGTGTTGCAGTATATACTAAATAGTGCATTCCATTGTAGCTCCAGAACACAGTTTAGCAGAGTGAAAAACTTAATGATACGCCTAGTAAAGTTTTATTTAGACTGAAAAATGTTGAGTTGATATTGTTATCTATGATATGCAGTTGGTTTGATCTATATTGCATTCATTACTATTACAGGGACCTTTCTCTTAATCAGCTTGAAAACCTTCCAGCCGACATTTTTGTCAACAATCCGAAATTGCAAACTTTGTATGTACTCTCCCGCTTTCTCCTTTGTACCTTTAAAACATAGAAAACAAAAAGTACATTCTGTAACTGTATTTAAAATACAGAAAAGCAGACTTGATAAAAGAAACAGTGAAAGCGGGTTGGACCATAGCTGAACCTAAACACTAAAGTGATCTCACTGCTACAGGCGTTAAAGGTAGTAACATTTTCAAATAGCTGGAAAATACATCATTGTAAATTTGTGAACAAACAATACTGATAAAAAGTTAACAGATTATCACAAACATAATTTTCTATCCTTATATTGATATTCACAAATAGATATTTGAATGAAACTCGTCTGGAAGAACTACCACAGGATATTTTCAAGAATTCTGTAAACCTGCAAAAATTGTAAGTGATAGCACGTTTATTGTGTGGTGCATCAGGCCGGTTTCGGGGGCTCGGACGAACGTACTCGATAGCATCCATAGTCGGCTTTAAGTAAGCACGTAAAAGCATGGTGAGAGTAAACCTTTACAGGTTTTAATAACTTCATAAATGCACTATGTGGCCTTCTTAAAACCTAGAAAATAATAGACTATCTATACGTTGGAAACATAGGGTTCTTAGTCTTTGTTTGCCAGCAATTTTTATTTATCTGGAACTAGTCGCAAGGACCAAGGACAAAAAAAGACGCATGAAACAGTAAAACCCAGGAAACGCTGGATGTTAACAAAATAAATTACAATAAAATGAAGCAATAAATCGGTTATAAATTGCATTAATGCTATTAAAAAGATGACCCTACATATCACCACTGGACCGTTTATATGAATAGCCTATAACCACTGCCGTGCCAAAGATCAGATGAAAGGGTGAAGATTTATCCGCCAATAAATGCTAGTGAGTAGAAGGAGAAATTAAATGTGCCCCGACACTAACATTTGGCTTGTAGATAACCAAAAACTAGTTTGTACGCCAACATATTCCTCCAGCCTGAGATTGACAAAATTCAAAACTTCCTATGAGCTAGGTCTTGTCAGACGAAAAGCCATGTGAAGGTGGTTGGAGTTGACCCACCCACCACTCATGAGCCAAAAATAGACAATTGTCTCTTGGAAAAATATTTTCATATAACTCCTCCTTAAGAAATAGATAACTTTAAATTGTAAAATGAAGTGAAACATCAAACTTTCTTAACAAATGACCAGCTTTTGGCGCACTTTGCCTACAGCTATGTCACGATTCCCAAAACATTGTCAATACCAAATCCTGGCTCCGTTGCTGGTCAAGTTTTAGGGTGCAATTATAAATATTTGATTCTGACATTTCGTGTTTTATAAATTCACATTTCTAGTCAAAAGATAGAAACTAATATTAATCGCATTTTGCAGCTGCTTGTAGATCGTAACATATAAAACAGGAAATTACTTCTGTTGATAATCTTTTTTTTTTCGTTTTCATTTTGATGACATTACAGTTGCTTGAAAAATGTTCTAACTTTACCCTTCTTGGGAATTGTAAATGTTTAAAATTTAACATCTCATACTAGCGAACTCAATCTTTAAACGCATCAAAAATAGTGGGGATAATGGCTCACTTGCCATTCATTCTCATCCTTGGAAATTTCCCTACAATTCTGCATGGTTTCTGAAGAGTGATTAACCACTTGAGCGAATGAAATGGTAACCATAAATCGACGAAGCTGCACACTGGCCTGGTTAACATTATAACATATCAAAAGAAGACTGATTGTTATTCTTAGTTTGACTCCCTCATTCATCAAGACGACTTGGCTATGAAGAATTTGGCAAAACATAGTGCAACAACTGGGACTTTCAGTGCTCACAAATGCACTTTTCAGTCGCGCTGCAACATAATGGGTTACGTTTTTATAAAATTAAAGTGTGTAATCGTTTGGCAATGACAGATTGCGAAATTAATGAGCAAAACACTGGTAAAGGTTAATATCTTATAGGCAAAATAATTCATTTTCGTTTTGTCAGAGAACTTGCATACAACAAGATTGAAGGCATCGATTTTGATGTTTCCGCAACAGCCACTAACCTGGAGGACTTGTAAGTATAAGTTTAAAATGCCACAAAAACAATTAAAGCGCATTAAAAATCGATCACTTCCGGTGAATTGCCTCGGAAACTTTCAAGGATTGAATGGAAATTCATATTACTCTTGTCCTTCTGTTAACGAAGAAATAGTCTCTCATACCAGACAAACATAATAAAAGTTTCTGTAATATTTCTCTGTACCAAACACATTCTCTGTAAAATAACTACTGTTTATGAACCTAAAACTACACGCAACAATTTGATACTCAAAAAATAATACCGATTACTTTATTAATTGTTGTACCCATAACGTCGCTACATATATTTTCTTAACTGCTTGCTGATTGCCAAGAAAGGTAGATCTCTTACGTCTTTGAAACAACCACATTCATGTGGTTGTTGATGACAAAACCCTGCTCTTTGTGAAATGCTAACCGGCATGGTATCTTTGGGTATAACTATATAGCTCTAGGAACCTGCCAGAGTACAGCACAATATTGCAGTTTTATCCATATAGATCGTCACTTAGATACACATACACACAGGTCGTGTGATATTGGATGTTGTTGATTTGAAAGACAAAACTATTTCGGCATCTTAGATACGTCCTATATTGACTGTCTAAAAAGTTGGGGAGACGCCAGTACACTTACAAATCAAGACGATGTATACTTTTATATTCAGCATTATTATATTGAATATATTACGTTAATTTCAGAGGCTTTAGCAGAAACAAATTAAAGGAAATACCGGGTGATTTGCTCCTCTCGACTCCAAACATAACGCATTTGTAAGTACTTATTTCAAAAGAAATAATTAAATGTTATCTACTTGAATGAACTATGTATAAAGAAACCTGACAGATGAACTTTATTTCTTAAGTGAACAATAACTTATTTTGTCTTTTCAGGCGACTGTGTTTTAACGAGCTCACAGTGCTACCGGAAAATCTTTTTGCCTCAGCTCGAGGCCTCACAAGTTTGTTAGTTCTTAAAACTAAATCATTTGGGGATCCCAGACAATCATGGACCCCAGGCATTTGTTCGTAAAAGTAAAGCAATGTAGCACGTAGCAACGTAGAACGGAGCAACGTAGCACAATTCGTCTGTGCTGAGAAGAAATTGCACCGGATGCTGCGTTCAGCAGTCAGCAATATCTAAACTGTTGCAATGCAGCCTTAAATCTAACATCTGGTTTATTTTAGTGGTTATAATTAAGAGGACAAAAGACCACGCTTAGCAATTGACGTACCTGACAATGATACCAAGTATCTACAAGCGCAAGCAAAAGGCGCTGGAAACTGGTCTTTACAAGGAAAATTATAACTATGGTGCAGAATCCTGTGAGTTTAGGGAAATCAAAACAGTATACGTCCATGGTCTTATCCACTGGGTAAATGTCCGTGTGCATGTGTGCATGTGTGCATGTGTGCATGTGTGCATGTGTGCATGTATGCATGTATGTGGTATATATATGTTTATATATATATGTATATATATATATATATTTATATATGCATATATATAATAACATAAACATATATACATATATCTATGTATATGTAATTTGTACGTATGAATATATTTATATATGTACCTGCTATGTACTATTCTGTTAGACCCAGGGACCGTTTTCTACCTGCTCTTAGTAAACGCTCCTCAAGACTCAATTAAAGCAGCCCCTCCAAAAATGCCGTCAAATGTAGTATACAGAACACATGAGCCTATCACTCCTGAGGATTATTAGGGTGTGCCCCTCCCAGATACAGGGCGCATTCAAAGCTGAAAAAAGCATGTTTGCCATTTAATACTAACACTAATAAACCCGACCCGTTCCGCAGGTTTTCGACGTCCTCTCATAAATCGCCCGTCCAAACCAAACCAGGGCAACCCCCCAAAGACGCCGTCCATATGTTTTACAGGACACATGGGCCTATCACCTTTTCAGTTTAAAGGGGTTGGCTAAGGGTTGGTTCGAGAGTGGGACGCGGTCTTTTCAACTTTACGTATATAGCGTAGCTAGTAGGAGGGGAACACGCTTGGTACTCATAGGAACGGTAGGCCCAATGTTGTGTATCGCATTTCGACGGGCTAATCCCCTGTCTTCTATCATCTCGGAGATAGACCTTCTCCGGACGTAAAGTTGTAAACTAGGGACTGGAAAAAGTCTCACCTTAGATTAGCCCCTTAATAGTTAAAGTGAAAACCCTGTTAAGAGGGAACGTATTCCTCTTAAAGCATGCTATTTAAAGATAAAATGATTTTGTCATTGGCAAATAACCCCGCAATCTTGTCAGACATTTTTTGGGAACAGTCAGTTTCAAATGAATCTAACGGCTCTATACATCAAACAAATCTAGTCGATTTAAATCAAATTTAGACAAGTATGTGACAAGATTTTGAATCGTGTATACCTTTATATCCGATAGTTTGGTAAGTTCTGGTGGTAGCTTGAATGGTGCATGGCGATATCACAAGTCAGTGATTTAATCCTGATACGAATTCGTAAGTGGTATTAAGCTGTGTGAATATTCAAATGTTTCGGTGTTGATCGCATATGCATGTAACCCGAAAATGGCGTTGCGTGGTCCAGTCAGCCACACAATTTCGTCGGTAATAAAACATTACCAGGAGGTAAATTGTCCTCCTTGATCAAATGCTGAAGATTACAGGCCTAATAAAAGATATCGACATAGTTACGGTTCTTGCCAAAATAGCCTATTGGGAGTAATCCTTCCACAATAGGCAACTGTCTCAGACTTAAAAACACGAGAAACATTACTGCGGTCAATCAACTTAGAGGAGGGAAGAGGATGGATCAAAAATATTTCGTTCCATGCTAACTTATAGAGGAACATGGTCATTGCCTATATACTTGCATCTGTTATGTCTGTTTGTGAAGTTTATTTGTGTTTACGAATTTCTTGGTAATCATCATTCGCCTCATCCGTTGTTTTGCCAAATTTGGAGTCTCGACGGTTTAGTCACCAATAATAGTCCACCAAATTCGATTGACCTTAAATAATTGGCTCTTTGACCAAAATATTAAGTGGCCGAAGAACGGGTGTGTCCCTAAGCAAAATATTGGGGAGCATATGTCCTCACTATTCCTTGATCGCCATCCTTGTTCCAGGTAATGTATAAAAAGTTTTCAATTTCAGACTATAACCTTAAATCCATTATGTGAGGATGTATGTTTATATGATTTGGATGTATATATTTATACGCGTCGCTCGAGTAAAGTAAACTAAACCTTAATAAAGTATACTGTCTTTTAAGATTCAATATTCGCCATTGACAATTCTTTTCTCTTACATGTTGTCCATTTAATATTCGTCGTATCCGATTTTCGTTACTACCATCTATTACAACAATGATTACCAGTTTGTGTTTGCGTGCTTTTTGTTTGTTTGTTTTTTTTTTTGAGTGCAAGGAAACATACAGTCCATCACATCTATATTTTCATTAAATTTTAATGACTGTATAACCTATGCATGCTTAACAGAGCCCTTTGCAGGAACAGGTTAATTGCAGTTAACAAGACAGTCTTACAAGGTTCAGATCAACTGTATTATTTGAAAGTTAATTTATATTTTGACAACACTTTCGTTCAACTTTTCACATACTAAGACCTTAACTGACTGATAAGAAATGATCAGCCAAACGCATGTTTTTCTATTGTTTTGTTTTGACTTGAATTTTGGTAAGTGTGACGTAGAGATATATTAATTTCGTAAATACAGTTACAACCATTTTTTTAAATTCCCAACTTCGTTTCGTGCACTGCAATTTCATAACTGTGTATTTTGGCAAGTAAGTAAAGAGTAATTAAGTGAGCATTATTACTAAGGATAATCTGCTTACCCACATGCTGAAAAAAAGAATTTTAACCATTGGATGATCCTTTGCTACCAAAATCGTTACACAATGAAGAATGTGGATAAGTATGCCCTACTCCTTTCTTCAGGAATGCTGCCATCTTTTTCTAAGCCTGCAGGAAGTTAATAATATCTTAATGCACACTTGTAGACAAGATGCCAGCCTCCATATAGACACATTTTCCTGTAGTTTTGAGCAATATTTGGCAATTTTATGAAGTTTTTTGTGCAAGTGTGTTTAATAACTTCCGGGTAAGGTCCTGATTTAAAGGAACAAGAGTCACATTTTTCAATATAGCAAGAGAAAATGGTAACAATGCCACAGACGGAGAGTAAAACCGAGTACTTGAGCCTACGCTGGACGCGCCATAGTACAAGCGATGTAGCTTAGAAGTAGTAAATTTAAAAGGTTTGTAATCGATACTTCGGCAAAGAGACATTGGCCTTGCCTTAAGGAGTACATATGATTACTACACGGTCACTCCATTCTTCCGAATTTCCTAGAGGAGGGGGTTAAAGGAAACGCTGCTGGAAGGTTATAGAGCACCGGGGGGGGGGAGATCTTGAAAAATAATCTTTGGAGCAATAAAACTTCATCTTGGTTTACATTCTAATTAATTGTTTGCTGTTTTTGTGTATAACATATTCAAAAAGGTTTTGGTGATGTGAGTAGGGCATACTTATCTGTCCTGTAT
>WURT03000461.1:0-17080 GCA_009936505.3 Holothuria glaberrima
CAAGGAATCACTAAGCCTTTTTGCTTTCTAGTTTGTTTACATTTTGATGCGCACGTGCATGTACTCCTTTTTTTGTAATTCATTTGAAGGCCACCTCCGCTGAAGCACGGAGGAGGATCAGAGTACGAGACAAGTGTAAATGCACCAGGATCATGCCATACATGTAATTCGATATACTGATAACATCGGGCGATCAGATCCGGATCTAGTGTAAAAGCACCCTTATGCTTGGCAGATGTCACTTAAATTTATGTTCAATTGGGCTGTTTGCTATTGTTTATTTTTACTTAAATAAAAGTTGGAGAATATATCAAAGTGCATCTGCCATAGCGCTTGCAATTGGAGGTCAGCAAAATGTATCCTGTGGATTGGACAGACCAGGGACAGTAGGAAAGTAGGAATAATATCAATCTCTGTGAGTGCCAAGTAGGAAATAAATAAGTTAGTAGGACAACTCAGTGTACTCATTATCATCTTATTTGAAAGCTATTGTGATCCAGGACTTGTATCACCTCATGAATCTCCCAGTTTGTACTGCAGTGAAGTTCAAATTTATAGGGCAGGTTCAGAACTTTGGTCTGGATCAGTTTGATAAATTGCATCTTTCTTTGATTTGCCCTTTCCCATGAATCTCTGATAGAAGTATATATTCCCTCTTATCTGAAGTGCAGTATGCAATGATGGATGTAGCGTTTTGTGCAGGAAATTAAAGGGAAAATGCAGTCCCCCCAATTTGAAGTTGTGTACCCTGGTACACTAGTTCAGGAATTGCTCCCATCAATCATGTGACAATATTTTTGTTACTTTTTTCCTAAATTTATGCAGAGTAACTCATTGGTTTACCCTCAATATTTAATGATTTTACACAGGAACATTATGAAAGTACTTATGAGAGAAATAAGAGGAGATCCCTAAGATTTAGCAAATATTTGAAAATAAATTTGGGGGACTGCCTTCTCCCTTTAAGGCCAGGCTTGTACTGTATTTCAACTAGTGTTGGCAGACCGAGTATCAGTATGCAATATCTTTATCAGCATATATAACCCATTTTCATCCTGCATCGTTAAAATTGACCTAAAAGTGCCGATACTATGTAAGGGACATTTCTCATCCTATACTCCATAAAAATGTTACATTAATGTTCTAGTATGTTTGGCTGTAAGTTCCACTGTTTTGCTTCAAGAAATGTTACTACACTTAGTGGTAGTGCCTAATAGTGTACATATGATGTAGTGTGCAGTATGCTCATTTCTCAAATATTGTATGGAAATGGTATCGGCAGATATTGAGGATTGGAATATTGGTATCCATCGTAATATCGGCTACTGGCAAAATCGGTGCGACCCTTATCCCATCATAAGCTGAAGGTTTGTTCTTAATTTATTCATCATGAATGGTTTGAACGCATTAAGTCTGAAAGACTCTCACTGTTGAACTGTGCATGCTGACCTTCTTGGTTGAGCTTACAGTAGGACCATGTAGTGATGGACCATGCAGTGGCGGAATATTAAAACTCTCTGGAAGATATATGTAAAAGCCCAATTTTAATCAAGCAAGTTTCTTGTGCTACAGTATTTAGATGGAGTTTTCATCAGATTTCTCATGAAAGTGGCTTGTTTTAGGCTTGGTTTCAAGGACTGAAGAATTTCATAGGGATGATCCGAGACGAGAACTTGGCCTACTTTCTGGACTACTTAAATTCACATCGCTGACATATTTACCCCTTGCTACACCTTATTTGCATTATTCTTGCACACTGCGCACAACTTGGAGTAGTTCTGACACCGCGCCCCTCTGTCCGGCATCCTGGCCGACAGCTCATCCTCATTCTCCTTCCACTGCAAAGCTTGCCCATTGGTTTTGGGTCTTGTATTTAGCTCTCCAAAAATTTTGCAAAGCGGTGTTGGGGTATCTCATCTTAAAGGAAAGAAAGGGGGAAGAATCAGATTCACAATGTTGATAAACATAGTAGTTAGAATACAGAGATGGGGTTACCCTTTTTAGTGAAAGGAGGGGTAGACTCAAATTAACCACATGCCCAGTGGGTCTTTGGCCTTTGGGCCTGTATTACCCTCCCCTTGAATATAGCTCTGGAGATTACAGTCTTTCCAGCTTTTCTGTATTTCTTCCCATTTTGACCATGATTGTCACTTGCTTTGGCTTTAATGTCTTGTTTTATATCTCTATAACCATTTTTATCCATTTGGGAGGTTCTTTGTGAGACCAAGGGAGATACAATCCTAATGCAGTGGCCAAGTAAAATGCTTACAGTGCCAAAAGGTCTACGTTTATCACCACTGAAATTTTGTGGGTATTACCTTTCACTAATAATTAACCTTCTCAGAAACTGATTTGGCTCCATTCATTTATTTTCAAAGATTCTGTTTACCACAAATAGCACAGACAAGGCCATGTGAAGTGAAATATAGTTACCACACAATTGTGAAGGGGTCACTAGAGGCCATTTATAAATGGGTCCTAGTTGAGAAGGTCATTGCTATAGGTACCTCCTTGGTTGTATATTTCTTTATTGAGATAAGTACAGTATCATGTTCACTACAAACCTGTTCATTCTTTGTCTTGTCAGGATGTTACAAAAAATCTTGTCCATTGAAATGGAATGAGACTGTTTAACTTGTGGTTTACCTTTCATCATCTCAAAGAATGAAACCAGAGGTTACAGCTTTGTTAATGTGGGAATGTTTTGGGGGAGGGATTAAATTAGAAGAAAGGCTGCATGAGAATCTTTTGGACTAAAGTGAAAAATAATCTGTCTTGGGTAGTGTTTACCATTTCCTCAATGCTATAGATAATACACAAAGGCCATAGTTATTCTAGGGACTGTGCAGTTGTTCCCAACATCAGATTAAATTGGAACTAACACTGATGTGGTTGCTAGATTCTTTTGTGGCAAAACCACAAATCAAGATTTTGCTAGGTGGCTTATTTAGGCCTACTCTCTTCCATTCTTGATTTCTTTGAAGCAAGTATCCAAGAATCATTTTCAGGAAGATGTTAATAAGCTGTGGGTGTAAGGAAATTCAGTACAGTGTACTGAAGTATTGTTATGTAATTAGGGTGTTATTGGAAACTATTTGTAGTACTTGACCTTTTGGTTACTTTGAGTGCTAGTTGAATTAGAGAGTAGTTTGAAGTTGAAGTGAGAATAGGTTAGGGCAGGTTAACTTAACTGAATTTAAGTCACCAGTCCTGGCCAGGGGTGAAACTCTACAGTACTTCAATTGGGGTCACAACCAGTGCTTGTGTATATGTGCGAATGTTTTTTTTTTTCTTTTCTTTTCTTTTTGAAATCGCAACAAGAACAAGCACAACAATCTCTCAAGGAAGAAAACACTCTGGATATTATGATGTTCATTCATCAGTATAGGTTAATTTTAATATTGACACTTTGTGCAATAAGTATGTTCTTAACTTGAAAGAACCTTTCCCATAACTTTCACAATTTTCGGTATGTTTTTTCACTGATCACACTTGAAAGTGGATCAGGCCAAATTAACTTTTGTGTACTGCAAGATTGGATATAGTATATATTATCAGGGAGTTGCTGTTATCATTTCATACACAGTTAAAACCTCTGCAATTTGGCATAAATAAAATTTGAAGAAAAACGTACAAAAATCCAGTTTCGAAAAATGCTGCAACAGGTCACCTGACTGTTATGATGCAGTTGGAGGCACAAAGGCTGTGCTTCATAAGGATGCGCATTTATAGATGTGGAACTAATACAATGCTGAGATAAAGCTATCTTAGCAATTTCATGAAAAGGCTTACATCACAATACCTGCCTAACATACAGAGAACAAAACATGAACTGAGCTGGGGGCTTTGAGGCATATCATTGGCCAATATGCATGCTTGCATATGCGTACGCATGTTTTAGCTTTCCTACGTATACATGAGCGAGCCCCAGTTCTGCTTTTGTGCACAAAGAATACGGTCGGCATGCTGCACAGAACAGCTACGCGCATATATGGACAGTCCATAACAAGCATGCCTATACTCCGTTGGCTATTCATATGACAGTGTTGTTGTGAATGCTGAGCAGTCATACCGCAGCGACGCATCATTCACAATCTGAACGTGGCATGTTCACACATGCTTCTCTAGTATTGTAGCACAGGTCTTGCAATGATATACCAGCTAACACGCGTTAGCATGCACATAATTTGGTGTTTAGAACAATGGGTGAGCTGCCTTGTAGGCGGACAGAAGTGTTACTAACGGTGCCTCCAATGACGTCACGTTTTGAGACGCTTTGCATACATCTTTTCGCTTTCGTATTTCAGATGTACTGGACCTGGCCCGTATTTGGGAATTCACGTGGTCGTATTCTGGTATATATGGACGTTGATTAGTCCGGAAAACATTTGTTGTATTTCAAGCTGTATCCAAAGATTTATTACTGAGAAACTTACATTGGCCGTGTCATGCCCACTTTAACCATCTTGTTGATTTCAAGTAATAAGAGTGCTTTTAGGCCTATATGTGCTAGTCTCATTAGTAGATCTATAGTGCAACTGTAACCCTTCCTCAACGTGCATTTAAACACTTCTGTGAAATTTTTAAGTGAACAAGACAGAGCTTAAAACAAGAAGATCTATTCCGATGAATTTGTCAAACTTCTTGATCACTGAAAGATATCATTCCCTTGATCTTTAGTCGCATATGAAACCGAAAAATCACCATGCATATTCCTCTCTGTTTAGCTATTGATATACTTTACGTAGATGGATGAACCAAAAGTTTAGCTAGCAGTGTTGCCAGCTCTAACAAACTGTTTCTTGAGCTTGTTTGATGTATGTGTTATAAAAATAAAATATTCTATAATACAGTTATATTTTTTACAAGGTAGTTTCAATGGTGAACACTTTTTTCATATCTGTAGAGTTGCAAGCTATCAACTACAGTAGGCTATATGCTATTCTAATACTCTTGTGGGAGTATCCTTTTCTAAGAAAAATTGATCTGTATGTACAGTAGCTTGCATAGAGGTACTGGAAAGTTATAATCATTTTTCAACTTTTAAAGAAGTGTTTTCAAGGGTTCCATGTCACACAGGAATAGTATGTTGATCTCAATTGGGGGCTCCATATTGTTTCAAACTATACCACATACTCAGGGGTTGTCTAATGTGCCTTCCCTTTGGGAAATGGTGGGATATTTAAGGGTCATTAGAACCATTTTGGTAAAATACTGTTTAGTTGTATGTCACAAATTTTGGTTGTCATGGGCAACCAGACAATTGTTAAAGTGGAGCCTTGGTATTAATGCCTGTGAATTTCTTGAATGGAGACATGTCTTAGAGTGCACTGGGCTTTATGGCCTATCTTCATGTTCAAAGTTAAATGTGACTGACTGTCTATATAATGTCTGTTGACATTACATACCTGTGATATTATGGGATAATTAAATCTAATTGTTAAATGTTTGAGTAGAATAGTGTTTGAAGGTGGGCGACAACACTATATTGCATGTCTCTGTGTTCCAATTACCTCTGTACGTCCGGACAAGTCTTATAAAGTAAGGGTGAGTATCAGGAGAAGGGTTAGGATGGGGTTAGCCAGTAGGGTGTGAGCATCAGGTGGTGTTGGAACATATAGTGACATCGGAACATGGACGTGTAACCCAGTATGTGGGCTGTTTAGAAGTATGGACTGCATTGTGTCATGCATGGTATCATACTGTACTGTATACTGTGCATCGTTTCCTCTTTTTCCAAGTTAGTCTTCTGTTATACAGTATGTATGCACCTGTAAATGTGTAGCACTTAGTTATTTTAGCTTGGAAGTTAAAATACTTAGTGTGTATAGTTTATTCTGGGTTGTGGCTGGACAAATGGATGATGTTTAGCTCAAACCAGTATAAAGCTGTGTGAGATATTGCAATCAGCCACTGCATCACTCAAGCCATATCCATCCACAATTGTTTAACAAGCTTAGAAGGCTCTCATGCCTTCATTTTTGGACATACTGTATTTTCTCAATACCAACAAAAGACATCATTTAGATTCACTCTAGTGTTTTTACACACAGTTTCTAGAGCTGTAGCTAGCTCTGTACAGTGCATGCATTCCATGCAAGCATTTGTATGTTACTGCCAGGACAACCCATCTAAGTTGCAGTTTGCAGAAATCTTAAAAAGAAACAATTCATCAGAAAGTGATAATTTAAACTTTAAATACAACCATTTCAAAAATTCAAATTTTACTAATGAAAACACATTTTTCTAATTTTTCCAATAGGATAAAATTTGTTGCCAGTATGTGTTTTACATGTTTAACCAGAGCGATCTATCTGTGTGACATCCTTCTAGTAGTGTATGTTGTAGACCTGATGCATTGATAGATGTCATGGAATGTCATGTTATCAGGTAAACAATGAAGAACTCTGCATGCACAACATAGACTTAATTTACACATGCATTTAATAGACTTGAGTGTTATAGACTTATGCATCTGACTGGTGCACAATCAGCTGTCTCCATCGGTTGGAGTAAGATGTAATGGTTGTGCTTTCTTCCGTCAGAGGACGCGTTTTCGGTTCTGTGATGTCATATGTGTATTAAAGGTGAATTGTTTGTCTTCAGTGTGAATTGCCTCTGTCATTAGCTTTTAGATCAATTCCCCTTCCCTGTTTTGTTTGTCCATTGTAGGCAGTTTGAGAATGTGTTGGGGCGTCTTCACTGGATGTTGAAGACTATTGGTGCAGACCTGGATATCGAATACGAAGGTAAGAGGAACCTGTTTGTTTGTCATATCCCTTCATTGTAACATGTTCCAGTGTCTTGTATTATGAATGTTTTATTACTGTAGCAGATTGAAGAGGATTATTGATGTAGAACAATCCTCCTTCCTAAAGAAAAAGATAAAAATCTTTTGAGCAGAGCTAAAGTAAATAACAACTGATGCCCACATCTCACCCTCTCCCTTTGGGAGGAGTGGGTGATGACATTGCAAAGGTAGGTACAAAACCAGTTGTTGTATCAAGATCAGCAGTTTGAGGTTGTTAGTGTTTGCATCCTTCATGGCATTGATTTGTCCTTGACAGGCTTGTAGAGAACTTTGTCACTAACCTAGCTTAGAGACTTAGTGGTGAGAGATTTATTGGTCTCAACATACTGCATGCAGATGAACAGATTGTTCCTTGATTAATACTCTACTTCACCAAAATTTGGGCCCATGTCAACAAATGCTTAGTTGAGTGCCTAAAATACTCTATGTGTGTGCTGTTGTCTTTGCATCATTGAGTTAAAAAATATCCTTATCAGTAGCTGAATGTGTTGCACAAAAATCAGGACCTTATGGACATGTACAGCAGGTACCTTGGCCCTTACCTTCTCTTTGTGACTCTGATTGAACTCTATTGTCTTGCCTGTGTGAGGTTCATGGAGTAATGGTCCAACAGGACCAGTGATCTCAGTCTTTCAAAATCATTCTAGCACAACCAAAAAAACATTTGCTTCATGAATGATTTTTCCCTGCAGATTCGATGGATGAATTATACGAAACTTTAAGAGACCTGATCTTGGACAACACCCATAGCAAGTCATCTCGTTGGAAGATGATGGAGCTTCTAGAGTTGAGAGCACACAACTGGAAAAATGCCGACTCAATATCAGAGTATTATGAAAACCCAGCTAACTTTATGGTGAGAAATATGAATCAAGAGAAAATCCTGCATGTGTCATAGCCATTTTTGTTATCCAAGGGAAGGGGCTTCTTTCTCTTTCCCCTCCTTGGCTCCAAATTCTTACCACAAGTTTTTCAGTATGGAAGGACTAAAAATATACATTGTTGGGGATAGTGAAAATGAAGACTGAAATTTTTAAAGAATGTCAAAGGAAATTTTCTGACATATTGTGACACAACTTGCATGCCAATGAGGAAGCTAATGAAGTAATTACACTTGCATTCAGTATATACTGTAATAGTACGGCTGAATTTTATTGCAGGTAAAATGGTTAGGCGCAGTACAAGTAGACCTGCTATTACCAAAGGGCCTATCGCTTCATGTGTAAGAAACAGAGATAGTGTATTCAATACAGCCAGTGGCCTGGAAGTTTGGGGTCCTTATTAAGACAAACATTCATCTCCCCAAAGTAT
Source organism: Holothuria glaberrima (assembly GCA_009936505.3). Taxonomy (NCBI): domain Eukaryota; kingdom Metazoa; phylum Echinodermata; class Holothuroidea; order Aspidochirotida; family Holothuriidae; genus Holothuria; species Holothuria glaberrima. The sequence continues at coordinate 8,123 of WURT03000461.1, forward strand.
ATTCTTAGTGCTGGGGTATCAAAAGTCCCAGTTGGTGACTGCTCTTTGACTGACATCAAAGTTTGAAAATTCAAAAGATGCAGGGTAGCTCTTATTCCACACAGTGCAGAGAGAGAGTATTCAGATTACACATTGTAGCCCTGTATCCTCACCAGGACATGGCCATAAGCAATAAAGTCGGTTTTCTTTCTGCACAGGAAGGAGCTTTATACAGTTATAGGAGGAGCTACAAGCTGCTTAGTTGTGAATCTTGGAACTGTCTGGGATGACAAGAAATGCCCCTTAAAGTTTCAAAGTTTCAAGAAGGGCCAGCTTAATTAGGATTCTAAGATGTAGGCCTTTTGGTTAATTATTTCCAGATGTGGTAAAAACAAATGCAGCAATTTAATATAGACACATTTTCAGGACTACCAGTGCTGAATATTTGTTCAAACATTCTAAGCGGCTAAATTCAAATTTTTTATGGATGCCCAGTATTTTAATCAATGTGGAGGAAAATGATGAAACCCCATGTTAGTGAGTATTTGCATGGCTCCAAGCAAAAAAAAATGTAGAAAATTTTTCTCCTTTAGGAGATGAAAACCACATCTCAATTGCTTGCAGCGTTTGGAAGATACAAATTTTCAAAGAAATGCAATTTTTGATTCCTTGCCAAAGGCAGGCAAGGAATCTATGCGATGGTGGTGTGTGTGTGTGTGTATGTATGTGACGCTTAGCTTGTAAACAGGATATCTCAAGATAGCAATGACTGGCACTTTTCATATATGGTATATGGGTTTTTCATGTTAAGAGGAAAAACCCTATTATTTTTGATGGAGGTCAAAGGTCATTTGAGGTCACCAAAGGTCAAAAACTAAAAACCTTGTAAACACGATGTCTTGAGATAGCAATGACCGACACTTCATATTTAGTGTATAGATTTTTCATGTTAAGAGGAAGATTTCTATCGTTTTTGGTATAGTCAAAGGTCATTTGAGGTCACCAGAGGTTAAACTGCAAAAACCTTGTAAATGGCTTGTAAACACGACATCATGAGATAGTGACAGGTACTTTTCATATTTGGTATATAGATTTATTATGTTGAGAGGCAGATCTCCCTGTTGTTTTTGGTGGAGGTCAAAAGCTATTTGAGGTCAAAAACTGAAAACCTTGTAAACACGATTTTGCGAGTTAGCAGTGATCGACACTTTTCAGACTAGGTATGTATATTTTTAATGTTGAAGGAAAGTTAATTTTGTTTTTGATGGAGGTCAAATGTTATTTGAGGTCATGAGAGGTCAAAGACTGAAAACCTTGTAAACCTGATATCTTAATATAGCAACGGCCGACACTTCATATTAGGCCCTACTTCATATTTGGTATATAGTTTTGTCATGTTGAGAGGAATATTTTTTATCGCTTTTGGTGGAGGTCAAAGGTCATTTGAGGTCACCAAAGGTCAAAAACTGAAAACGTTATCAACATGATATATGAAGATGGGAAAGACAGAAACTTCATACTTGTGTCAAATATATATAGATTTGTCATGTTGAGAGGAGGAACTCTTTTGTTTTTGGTAGAGGTCACAAGTCATTTGAGGTCTTGAGAGGTCAAAAACTGAACTTTGTAAACATGACATTCCAAGGGAGGAAGAACAGACAAATCTCTCTTAAAACATGTTGTTTTTTTTCTTCATTTAAGTTTTGGTGGGGTTCAAAGGTTATGTGAGGTCATCAGGGGGTCAAATTGTGAATGCATTGTAAGCAATGATGAAGTCAAGAAGGATAAGTTTGTGGAATGAACCTCTGTGTAACAAAGCACCCCCCTTTGGGCAAGGAATCACTAAGCCTTTGGGCTTTCTGGTTTCTCAAGATTGAGTGCATTATGGGAAATCTGTGATGTCATTGTGGCACATTAATTTGACATAGAATTGAATTTCTTTATGATATTAATGCCATTGTAGGGAATATTTAGCAACTTTGTTTGTTATGCCCTATATCAGGTGTAGGTTTGTGCTTGATCTACATGGAAACATATATTCAAACATTCCAACAGTGTCAAATTTCAAGGACAAACAGGACATTCAGTTATAAAGAAGAGCAAAAGGAATCTGAGGCAAAGTGCCCACTAAACATAAGAATCTGTGACCTTGATGAGAACTGGAGGTATTTTTTGACAAAAATAAGCACTCCTAAGTATGAGATATCTCGAGTTAGGAGAAGAGTATTGCTACAGAGTTTGGAGGGCACGGATTGGAAAATTTTTTCTCTTTCACATGAGACGCTTGTGAAATGTCACTGGAAAATGCCTTAATAGCAATTTCTGCAGAAATACACTTATGATTCTCGGGACTTTTATGGTAATGGTAAGATGTGATGATTACTAAAATGGCATTCATCTAGATAAAGACAACAATTTACTCTTTGTCAAATTTGGTTATGTGTTTTGAAATTTGTTTTTGAGAGACATGAGTCAATTAAGGTCTGATACCGCACATATAGTATATGTTATGATAGCGCAAGACCTAGTTTCTCTAAATCTAAGAAGTAGGTATACAGTAGTGAGTATCATTACTACAATAAATGACAGAAGACCTTATAAAAACTTTGCAAATTGTGACAGTTTGAGGGTCTTTTACACATGTCTCTTCAATATTTTTGGAACTTCCTGCTGAATTTTCTACACTTGATACCTCACTTTGAGGTATCAAGAAGAAAAGCTCTGACAATCTTGTGAGTCACTAAATTGTCAGAGCTTTTCTTCAGCACATGCACCCATTTAGTATGTTCAAAGCATTGGTCATCCAGGAGAATGGAGGCTTGAACTTTGGGAATAAATTCTTTGAGATTTAGAAGTATACAGAATTGTTTGTCATATTATTGCTCACAAAAAATTACAACTTAATTTTTGGGCACATTTTTGTGTAATTTTGCTAGCTGTTCTGAAAGCATTTGGGAAATGTTTTGGCTGTTTCTAAGGGACCTAGTGTACATACTGTACTTGAAGCTAAAACTTGACACACTGTTTATCCAAATTTTTCAGTTTGCCTAACTACCTTCAGTCCTGATGTGTTCAGATAAACAGGGTTTTACTATACTGACCTCGGTGTGGTATAGTGACTTTTGCAGCAAATAGTTCATGAAGTACTGCTGTGGCAACATTTGTGATGAAATTTCTCTTCTATTTGCAGATGGGAGAAATGGGAGAAAACAACAATGTCATCAAGTCACCAACATCACCACCACCAGGTAATGATATGTGAACAAATTTTGCCATGTGGGCAGTGATGATCATACAAATCTTCATTCAAAAGAATTAATTGCCCTGATTGCAATACTCATTCACTTGTGTGATTAGGTTTAAAAATCTAAAACTAGATATGTGCAAGAAACTCAGGGCTAGAAAAAATGTTTATTTCTAGGTAACAGAGTCAAATTTTCCACAATTCCTCCCATTCTTGCAAGTACATAAAAGGTGTTACTTTCCCTCCAGTGACCAAAATTTTCCTCCAAATACCCAGATTAGCCAGGAAAGAGCCTCCCAACTTTTCAACTTTTTCCACCCAGGAAGAAACTCCTTGCTTAACTTTAAGGAAGCTGTAAGTCAAGAAGCAAATAATAGTGATGGTATGGGAACTTCATGAAACCATGGGCATCAGTAGGTGAGGGAAGGGGTGTCCCCCTCACTTTTGAGAGTGGAAGACTTTTTTGCCAGAACCCAGGTGAAAATAAGGGGTAACATTTGATTCTATAGCTTTCAGTATAGCTGATGCAATGAAATTAAACTTGAAAAATGGTGGAAACAGTCAGTTAATGCATTAAAATCATGGGAAATTGCTCAGATTATACCATAGATCATCTAGCCTCTAAATTTTTCCAGGGCACTTAAGTTAGCCCCAGATCCCTCACTACTAGGGATTCGCACCCTCCCCCACTTTTCAGAAGCTGTTGACGGTCTTGCTTAAGACATGAAGATAGCATGGGTGTAGACCAGGCTGCCACTCCTCAATCCCACCAGGCCAAGGCAAAGAAAGGGAGTCAGGTCAAGTAAAATGTGTGTCCAGAAAGAGCTTCTATAGACAAAAAAGAATATGTTCCTCTAAATATGTACTGACATAAATTTCAAATTTACAATTGCAATAGAACAAAGCCTATAAACCATCTCAAAGTTTGTAAGCCAGTTGCTTAAAGCATTGCAGTATAGCAGTTTGTTAGGTGCTCTCTTATGCTAACATGAAAATGATTTCATCAAGGGAGAAGTCTTTTTTTGTATGGGGCTCTTTTGGAAATTTAATAACTGGCTTCAAACTGTTGTCAGCTACATCTGCCAAGCTGGAGGTTACAAGACAGTGGTAATTAACACACAAGCCTTAGGCAGCAAAACTGGCTTCTAACACATCCATCACAGGTATTCAATTAACCTTCCTTAGTCTGTAGGATTTAACTAGTTGTCTTACGAAAAAGACAAAAATGTTTGCAACACAAGCTAGATATTGAATCCATTTAATTTTGTTGCCTTTTCACAGGAACTGGGAATGGGATTGATAGTTAAAAGGTAAATTATGTTAGCCCAAAAGGGAAGTAAAATAGCACTGCAAATTGACTCCAGTCTATTTAGGGTTGGGTCAAAATAAGCTCACTTAGCGTTATCAACTCATACTAGTTCATTGTCATACCTGTGAAGAAAATACTTCCCCAAGAACAAAATTTCATCTTCATGTTCATACTAAGTTGTTAAAGAAGGAGTTTAATTGTGTGTGGTCTGTGTACCCGGTTTGTTTTGGTCGCAGTCACTATTATAGTGAAATAGATTAAAGTTAAATTGAAGGTGTTGGGAAGATGTTAACCACACATTAATGTTTATTGATCTATGTGAAATGGTGGTATGAAAGTTGGTAACATCAGGATAGTATGTAGACCATTTTTCCTGACTAGATATTGTAAATATGACCACATCATTAAAACTGGCTACTACCGTAAGGTCCAAAGTTGGGCATTTTGCCGGGAACAATTCTATGCTGTAATGATGAAAATGATGTAAGTTAAGCAGATCTTCAACTTGGCTGTATTTTTTAGAAAGTTTTGGCCCCTTAATATTGTGATTTTTTAATACTATAATCTGACTGCTCAGGGTGATAGCAAAGGTTAAGAGAAAATCTAGATGGCTTTAAGAGCAACACGTTGTAACTGTGGAGACCTTTATTGGTTACTTCGAGATTTTCTTTTCCAGATTCTTACTGACTTCAAAAGTCGAGAGCAAACATGCACAGTTACAAAGTATATAGTAGCATGCTAAGTTTGGAATCAGTTGAAATCAGTTTTGTTCACTTGTGCAAGGGGTTTTGGTGAGTAACTGGTTTCATTGTATATGATATAGTGGCAGATTCTTTGTGGTAAACAACTGTGTGACAGTTTTGGAACATGTTATGAGAGAATTTCTTGACTTTGTAAATTCTTTGTCTTTCCTCAGCTGCAAATGTGTTGTACCCTCCTGGTACGATGTTTTTTAATCCGCTACAAAATGTAGGTGGTAGGAGTGCATCTCGTTCACCTACAGATGATGGTGGTTTTAACAGTCGGTCAAGGAATGTAAGTGGTGGCAGCACTCCTAGCAGAGCAGCAAGTGATAGTGGCCGTAGCAGTCGGTCAAGAAATACAAGTGGTGGTAGCATCGGTGTATCAAACTACCCAAGGAGTGGCAGTGGGGCAAGCAGTCGCCAATCACTGGTAGAAGATGTTTTTCATGATACAGTGGAAAGCTTCACAGTGTCTCCATCCAAAACCTCTTCTGATTCCACTGATGATTCAGATGATAGTTATGATGATGTAGAGAGTAGGAGTCCTGAAGGAGAGGCAGCAGTTACTCCAGCAAAGTATAGACTTATGCAGAGTAAGTTCTTAGTTTTATCATGTTTTGTAGTTTGCTCATGGTATTGTCCGGTCTGTGAAGGTCATGTGAAAAAGTTACTGTACAGTGGGAAATTTTCATGGTTAAATTTTCGTACTTTTCACAGCCAAGTAGCTAATCACGGACTTAAGACCCGTGAAAATACTTCTGATATACCTTACAGGTCTTTGGTGGTTGATCCTAACAGGTGCAACCATGAATTCTTCACTCCGTGAATAAGTGTACAAGATACAAAATTGTGAAAAACTGGCCTTGCCAGAAATTTCCTGCTATACAGTACTTCATGAGCACTTTGTGTGTCAGCCATTTTGTTGCTTATTTTCTGTAGGGTTTCTGTCTGGTTAGAGTTATTATGGCCCTTTAAGGCAATATGTGGCCACCCTTAATGCTTTTAAAATGAGCGAACTCTCACAAATCTCCTTTCATATGCCTTAGTTCTAAGGATGTTTTTGAACATAAATATCAGAACGAAAATGTAATGCAAGGACTTATTCTCAATAAATTCAGCAATTCAGTAACAAAAATATTGTCAAATGATTTAGAAGAGTCAGTCATGAATTGGGATATCAAGGCATACTAACTGTGATTGGGGTGACTGCTTTTTCCTTTTAAGATTTAATTGCTGTCTCAAAAGTGTTAGGGAGAGGAAATTTGTTGTATTTCAATTAATTTTTCCATATATATTGACAGTATATTGTTAGTTAAAACAGTAGAATACAGATAACTGGGGATGACCTAAGCAGTTTTATACAATGTATTGATACATCATACATAGTCCAAACCAAAAAGTGATTGTGAAGCAATGAGGTATGTGTAACATAAATGTTAACACTTCTCCTATTGAATACTACATCTCAAAATGTGTCATTTACCTCAAACTGGGTATGACAACTAAAGGTGGTGCGAGTTGAGAATTTTTCACTCCTCACTAAGGAACATAGAACCCATGCTAGCTAAACATTTTCTCCTAATAAGGCCTTAAAAATGGCACCATGCATTTTCAAACTCATGTTTTTGTTTTTCTCTTTTCAGTAAACTCTGGAAAACCAATCAAATACACCCGAAACTTTCTTCTTGGCTGCTGGGCATCACCACACTCTAAAGTTATGCCATCTAATCTAAAACACACCATAGCCAACAGTGACATTGCATATATTATTAAGGTAAGTCATGCATAGTAATTAAGTAAAGTTCTTGGACCAACCAGAGAGGTGTTAGGAAGGAGACACAATATCCAAAATATTTCAAACAATCCCTACTTAAAGATAATTAAATTTCTTTGACGGGTTGAATTTGATTGACATTTCTTGTTGTTCTTGTTGCTAAGCCTCTTTTGACAAAAAGGTTCAGCTGTAGTTTTGGAACTTGGTGATAACCAAGAAGTGAAAGCTAATATAAGCCCGATACAATCACTGTAGGGAGGCAAAGCAACAAATAATGTTTGCTACATGTCTGTATGATAGAGAAGTCTTATTGATGCTGCAGTATTGGTTAAATCAGTCATTCCCCTAAGGGGTTAATGTATTGGTCAAAGTTATAGAAATGAATTTTCAGAGTCATGCAACACATCTTGGATTTCCCACCAAAAATCACCACTGCTATTCACAGACATAACTCAAAAGCATTTACAATATCAGTCCCCATGCTTATTATTGTTTCCAAGATAAGGGAATCCAGGCCTTGTCTTTTGAGGTGCACGATGGCTTGCCTGGGCCTAAACGCCCCTTTACCAAAATCCAGGTGCGCTAATCAGTGCTCGTCTATTGCTTTGAAAACTTTCACCACAATCACAAGGTCAACTCATCAACTGAGCAGGTTGAGAAGTTATCCATGTAATTGCAGCTGAGCTGTACAATACATATGTACAAAGTGACCTGCTTATTGACTTTCCATGAGCTTCTTTCTAGATGGGTCACCACAACTTAAGTAAAAGTGTTAACTTATGAATATAAAAAGGATTGACGTGATAGTTTTTGGCATTTTTGACCATGAATGCAAACTTTAGCTCAGAAATACATGGTTCGATTGCACAAGTTACTTCTGCTTGCTGCATACACATTGCACTGATGAGGGTACCGTCGAAAGATATCGTTTTACAGGAGGGTACCATCGAAAGATATCGTTTTACAGCATCAAACAGAAACTAATTGGTCAAAAATGACTGAAACCTTGTCTTGGCTTGTGCAGAATACTCTCAAATAACAATTTGTTAATGTTTGAAAGTTTTAGCCGGAAGTCTGTCCATGGGGAGTTTTTGATTCCTTGCCGAAGGCTCAAGGAATCTATGCGATGGTGATGTCATGTTTATGTGTGTGTGTATGCGTGTGTGCGCGTATGTGACACTTTGCTTGTGAACATGATATCTCAAGAAGGGTAAGTTTTAGGGATGTTATACTTTGCATGTAAATTGCTCATATTGAGTAGAAGATCCCTATTGTTTTTGGTGGAGGTCAAAGGTTGTTTGGGGTAACCAGAGGTCAAATGGTCAAAACCTTGTAAACACTCTATCTTAAGAAGGGTAAGCATGAGGGATCTCATATGTAGCATGTTGATTGTCCATATTGAGTAAATGATCCCTATTGTTTTTGGTGGAGGTCAAAGGTCATTTGGGGTCACCAGAGGTTAAACGGTCAAAACCTTGTAAACACTATATCTCATGAAGAGTAAGTTAGAGGAATGGTAAACTTAAGATGTAGATGGCCCATGTTGAGTAGATGATCCCTATTGTTTTTGGTTGAGGTCAAAGGCCAATTGGGGTCACCAGAGGTCAAACAGTCAAAACCTCGTAAACACTATCTCAAGGAGGGTAACTGTGAGGGATCTCATACCTAGCATGTGGATTGCCCATAATGAGCAAATGATCCCCATCATTTTTGATTCCTTGCCGAAGGCAGGCAAGGAATCTATGCGATGGTGATGTCGTGTGTGTGTGTATTTGTGTGTGTATGTGCGTATGTGACGCCTGCTTGTAAACACAATATCTCTAGAAGGGTAGCTCGGAGGGATCTCATATTTGGCATGTAGATTGCCCTTATTGAGTAGATGATCCCTATTGTTTTTGGTGGAGGTCAA
>WURT03000472.1:0-36552 GCA_009936505.3 Holothuria glaberrima
GAGAAAACAGGCATAATTGATAAAAATGGTAAATTGACATGGAATTTGGAAATCCATTTTGAAATTGGAACTTGTTTAAAACAGATTTTTGGTTACATGTCCACAGACCTTAAAGATCTATATACACATATATTTTACTATTGTCTAAGTTCTTTGGATGGAGTTAGCGCCGATATTCAATAAGATGTTCAAGATGATGGTTTTACTTTCTTCTCTTTCCTGGCATGAGTTTTTTTTTTCATTCATTAAAGTAGAGTTTCTTGACCCTCTGCGCACTCTGTACAACATGTTCCTGGAACGGAACTTCTCCCTTTTGTGTTATATTACCGGTCTCCCGCGTTTCTTTTCCTGATTACCTTCACGCTGACTAGCTCACGACTCTCCACGCCTGGCCCTACGTCCCCAGTTTCTTATCCATACTCCCTGGCCTGACATCCTGAGGAAAAACCCTAGGGAATTTCACACCTCTTTCAGCCAACAGCTTTTAAACACATGAAGGAGAAGCCAGAGAACTGGTCTACCGGGGGTATACCACCACGGTTTCATATGCTAAGTTCTATTGTTTTGCAAGAAAAGGTACCCTCTATTTTGTTGTAAAATGTTATTGTTCTTAAATTGTGATTACACAGAAAACGAATTACAATAGTTTAAAAGTTGAATACCCATTTGCGCTTTCTTAGTTTGCTTTTCAAACTTTTTTATGAAAAATTATTCCGATTTCGAGATTTTGTGCCTGAACTTCTATCAGCCTATATGAAAGACTTTATTGAAAACGGCGACTATGGGAGAATTTGTATATTTTAGATTCGCCTAGAACACAGTTATTCGTTTGCTAAATATGAAAAAATGTGAAGAATTAGTCCTTACTTGAGCATTTAACAAGGACATCATTTGCGTGAGTACATAAGCTTGATATTTGATCACTATCGTGACTACAGTCGAAAATGGAATACTCTTCTCCAGTACACTGTAAATCGTTTAACCATATCGGACCAACGCCCTCTCCAGATGTAACAGCGGTAGAAGTTGTAACGGGAGTTCCTAGACCTAATTGACGACACACTACATTGGCGTCATCCTCATCCCACATATTGTCGCAAACTGTGCCCCATTGTCCATTGAGGAATACTTCCAAACGGCCTTCGTACATTTTGGCACCATCTGACAGTCGAACATCTGTAAAGATACAAATGCAATAGCTAGTGCGAACTCAGAATCATTAAGGTACTAAGGACAAGATCCGAGAACTGGTTGTTTTATAAGTCTTATATTACACAGTCATCATGAAAAGTTAATCCCCAACAGATTAAGTAACGTTAAAACATGTCAAGAAGTCTATGGTAAAGTGTACTTGAGTATTCAAGTGTCCAAATATTGCTTTTGGACTTTTCAATTGATTGTAATTTTTAGAAAGAATGTTGTCAAACAATACATGCACTTATTTCCTGGGTTTCCACATGCCACAAGAGTCCGTTGTATATCGGTTCAAATAACTACGGTAACAAGCTAGGACCCAAAACGCAAATTAGCTTTACGACACCATGGTTTTAGTAATTTAGAAACTAAGATTACGATTATTCACACAAGCCGTTTGAATAGACTTAGTTACACACAAATACTTCACTTATGTAATAATGACGTAGTACTCACTGGAGCAGCGAACTCCTACGTCGCCTATCCAGGAGTAACATGTTCTTTGCAGATAACCTGTATTGTAGCAATCAAATATGGATTCTTCGTTGCCGACGCACTTGATGTCCTGTAAATGATAACGTCCTCTGCCGGTCCCGAACTCGTTGCCCTCAATAGTAATTCCTTTTGAGCTTAAGCCCAATTGTTTGCAGAGGACTGAAGATTCTACGGCTCCCCAGTTTTGATTCTTACATACTCTTCCCCAAGATCCATCCATGAGTACTTCAACTCTACCTTCAAGAGGATTACTGCCACCAGTTAAGCGAATTACTGCAACAAATAAACACAGTGACGTTGGACTTGTACTCCATTGATTCCCTTTTTCAATCGCTAAGATGGTGAAAGATCCTGAAAGTTATTACCACAATTTGGAGTTGTATGATTTCTTGGCAAAAAGAAATAGTAAAAGACAGGTTTTCAACTCTGCCCGATGGGGGGGGGGGGGGGGGGCGTTACCAAGCAGTACCAGCTTACCAGGCAATGCTGTGCATTGGCATGATGAAAAAGCCTTGACATGTGCTATTTACAGTTAGGTGTATTATGCTTATAAGAGCTAATCATATTTGCCTCTGATACCCTTAATTGACTCTTGACCTTCACCAAACTATTTAGTAGGGTTCTTAAACTTAATGTGGGTATATGCATCTCATGTTACTTTCTAGGTCATCTTCCTTAAAAAGGTATCATATTTACGAAGATTTCTCAATTTGACTTTGGTGACCTTAATAATTTTGACCCAAACGAGTAGCTCTTGACCTTAAAATGGAGCATCTATATACCACTGCAATATTCAATAAAACTACGCTTCAAATGATTTGGTGTTTACAAGGTTTCTATCTTTTCACCTTCGGTGACCCCACATGATCTTGGATCCCCACCAAAACAATATGGTCTCTAAAGTAGAGCATCTACATGGTAAATGTGCAATCTTTCATGATAACCCATCTTGAGATATCGTGTTTACGAGTTATTCACAATTCGACCTCAGTTGACGTCACATGCCCTTCAACCTCCACGGAAGGTAAGAAGTTTATCAAGCTCTGTGTGGGCAAACAACATGGTATCTGTAAGATCAATCGCGATTAGTCTTCTTAAAACGTCGTGTATACAAGGTTTCACCGTTTGACCTCTTGTGATCTTACATGACCTCCCCTAGAAACCTGAAAGGAGTTTTTTTTTATATGAGGCATTCACACGATAAGTATGGGATCCCTCCATGGGATATCTTGTTAACAAACAGCTTACTAGTATTCATAGTTTTATTTCCGGGTACCACAGATGACCTTTGACTGATGGGATTTTTCCTTTTTAAAGCGCCAATCTATAAATCAAAAGTAAATGCATGCGTCATCCCTACCTTTAGATTTTGTGTTTTTAAGGTTCTTGTTTTTTACCTCAGGTGACTCCTGCTGACCTTAGACCTGCACTGAAAGCAATATTTTCCTCTTAATATGGCAATCTACACATCAAGCATAAAAAGTATCCATATGTCCTATTTATAGATATTGTGTTTACAAGCTCGTAAGCATCGCACACAAACACACACACCCACACAAATACATATATATTCTGCACCGTGATTACATTGATCCCTAACGCCTTCGGCACGGAAAAGAATCGTACTCATTCGACTTAACGATAATAAGGGAACAACGTTATATTATAGAGTTGGCTGGTTTCGTCTCTCGAGTGACACTGCATCAAAAAGTCAGGTGGTGTACTCAAAATGTCATGTCATGACAATTCTTCCCTTTGCTCGAATAATGCCAGTTTGAGGTAATAAAAAGTTTTAAGACAACACATAGCCCTATCTACTCAGACCAACTAATTTCGAGTGCCATTGTGGAAGTTAAGACACATAGATTCCCCAATTACTTCCATATAATCAAAAACAATTTTAATAAAATTTTACTTTAGGCCACACATTTATCCTTTACTTCTAGGAGCAGATGATACTCAAGTGTTTACCCTAATTTACGTCCCCACCAGGGGTTTAGCCAGGATTTTAAAGTAGTGCGTCTCACTTATTACTAATTTACCAGGCACTATCCATCTGGCACCCCAGGCAGGCAACATTCACGCGTAGGGTAGGCACTGAAGCTGTGGTTTGTGTTTATGTTCGGCTAACTGACATTATTTTATGTTAGCAAAGATTTATAATGGAGTGTTCTAGTTTATATTACCGGAATTAATTTGTCCGTATGCAAAAGATTTTGGAGGGGACTACTTTGGTTTGAAATATCAGTGAGTTTCAATTATGTAATTAAAGTGAATTTGGAAGGCTATTCCAAGGCATTTATTGGCGTATCGAGTGCCGTTCTGCTCAAATTTGGCCGTCTCTCACTCAAATTTAGCCGTCTCAAAGACGGCTAGACGCATTACTGGCTAAAACCTTGATCCCCACCAAGTTTGAGTAAATTGTCCTTATCATTTAGAAATATTTCTGAAACAAAATTGGACACACACATACTCACTCTCAACCCACCCACACGCAAACGCACACAAGGACTCCTCACTCAGTTTTGGACTTTTTGTCACCGTGGGGATAGTACCCTACCATGGGTTATTCGATGTGACATAAATATCTTTAGAGTTAGCCATTACCATGGCATTTACTTCTAAGGCATTGCTGTCTAGAAAAGTAACTACAATGTCGTCAAACCTTTGAAGCAACAGGATCTTTTTTTGCAAATCAACAAGTTGGTGGCAACGAATGAGTCTAACAAGAAAATTGGCTTACACGTGCAAACAACCCCTGCATCGTTGTTATGATCACAAGTATTAGGTGGTGATCTATCATAGCTGCATTCGAACAGTGAATCTTCCCTACCGCTGCACGAAACCTCACTTATAACCGTAAGACCACTCCCCGGCTCAACTTCTCCTCTACTCAATGTTGTACCGTGAATTCCGTAGCCAACCTGATGACACACTACGCTTGCAGCCAAATCATTCCACCCTGAGTCACAGACTGTGCCCCACTGGTTATTCCTGAAGACTTCAACACGACCTTCAAACTTTTCCTTTCCTCCTACGATGCGAACATCTAGAAATGAATAAATTTTGAAAGGTCACCAGAAAAGGGGGCAACACAACAAACACCTGAGTATGATATTAAGAAGCAATATGGAAGTGGAAAGGTAATTTCTATTTTACTGCGAGTATGCCCTTATTCTAATTGACAGAGAACATTTATCAGTCCATTGACCGATTAAGATGGACAGGTAATCTATTTACTAGTTTCGTATATTATTGACTGTTAATACGTTTACGGAAACATTCCGTATCAAAGACTTGCTAACCCTTCAAACATCCTGCTAATGGTAACGACTAAGAGCTGTTCCATGGGAAAAAATAGACATGTATTCCAAGTGTACATGCTGAAATTAAGATACTAAAACTATTCTGTCAAAAATCTAAACTTTCACCCCAAGTGTATTCCTTACAAGCACCCTGTTTTAAACGATTCCAAAATATCATTGTATGGAAGGGATAAATTTAATTCAGAACGTTATAGAAAGATTGTCATGTGCCAGAATTTAGCACACTCTCCTTATAAATTTGCCACTGACGAATAAGATGAACACCCTTACCAGAACATCTCACTCCAGCGTCTTTTGAATGGTCACAACTCCTCCTTTCTCCCCCAACACTGAAACATTCCAGAAGAGACGACTCATTTCCATAACATTTAACGTTCGATATAGAAACTGGTCCTTCTCCTTCTCCAAATGTAGCTCCTTTGAATGCAATTCCTGAAGCACCAAGGCCAAGATGTTTGCAAACCACTGTAGCATCCTTGTCGTCCCAAAAGTCATCACAAACTGTTCCCCACTGGAAATTTCTGTAAACCTCGACGCGGCCTTCGTAAATATCTTCACCACCAGCAAGGCGTACAACTATTAAAAACCAGAAAAAAAAAGGATTGGTCATTTCTTGCATAAATATTTTCTAGTTCTTTAACTTTCCAGGGTTTTAAATTGCTACACTCTGGGCATCTAGTGGTCTGTAGGAAAAGTCCCACCAGCCACTTTTCAATGAAGACACTGCAAACTTAAAATTTGAACCTACTCCCAAAAAGGCAACAACCCTGAGATGACACAAGTTTAATGAAAAACCATGAGAGAGCCTTGCAATAAGGAGAGCAGGACTAACTTAAATGAGCTCAACAAAGTGCAATCAAGACTTTGTCTTCAGTGGCCCTAACAAAAGCGAGTAAAATCGGATATTTAAGTGGTCTGCAAAAGTGTGCTTCAGACTAGGAGAACAACCAACTTCATCTCCCGGTGACTGGTTTGATACAAGAGTTTACCCTACCAGGTGGGAGGAAAGCCAACTCAAAGATCCATAAAAGTTATCTTTCATGACATAGCTACAAAACTTTAAACGTTTTTAAAAAATGAAAAGGAAATAATACTCTCTTCAAACGATATTGCCAATTTTACAATAAAATCTTTCTGGCTATGAATACGTCAATTTTTGACCAGTAAATGTTTCACTGTGCCTGGTTCTTCATGATAACAACACCAGCTCAAAACGAAGTTTAGTCCTTATTTAGTTTTATGAAATCGATGGCAAGTGTGCGACCAAATGACTCTTAGATCTGACAAGTTGGTACTTACAACTTGCCACGGAAACACTAGTTAATCTGTGCTGGGATCAATACGGTAGGAAAGATCTTGCCTGCAAATGCCGTTTACCTGTGAGAGTATCTAAATTTAGAAAGTAGGAACTAATGATAATCTGAAATGGCTATGAGTTATTTTTTCTCCATTCGTGCCAGCTCCGTGGAGAAACACACCAAAAATCGTCATGAATGGTGATCTTCCAAAGAAGGGCATATGTATTAAATTTCAGTGCACATTTATGCTTAATATTGCTTAATTTGAAGTCACATACAGATGATGTAAGTATGGAAGTTGCAAAAGGTACATAGATACTGTTGACAACCCAAACTACCACCTTTGGAAGGCCCTATTCCAGATCCTAACGGCTGAGTACATACAATGTATGTCCAAAGTGTGCGTTTTAAAGGCTTAAGTGAAATAAATACATGGACATGCACAGACAAGATGCGATTGGGTTACATGCCGCATTGCATATTGACTAACATCACATGAAGGAAGGAAGGCGTCATTTTTACCTGAACATGCCACAGATACGTCTTGTGTGTGATCACAGTTGTGTTGTCCCGTTGAGGAGTGTGCACAATCTGCAATAGTTTCTTCACTGCCGTCACACTGCACATTGGCCATCCATATAGGCCCTCTGCCTATACCAAATAAAGAAGAGGTCCTCAACGGAATTCCGAGCTCCAGTTGTCTACATACCACCTGGTCATTAGTTGAGTTCCACATACTGTTGCAGACTGTCCCCCAACGTCCATTTTGAAACACTTCTAGGCGCCCTTCAGAGTGGCTGCTTCCTCCTGTGAGTCGGACAGCTTAAAAACGAAAGTATTTTGTTAAGTAGCGCAACAAATTATGATTTTGTGCCTATTTTTGAACTCCTACTTTTAACTCAACAGCCACACTCTGAACAGTCAGGTCCTTTGATAAACACTTTTGAAATTTCAGGCCGCTTCTAAAATAAAGTTCTGAAACTTTATACATTGGATCACATAGAAGTGTTTCATGCTGGCAATAACAGAATTCAACTCGTCTGGTACAAATAAAAATACCAAAGCTTATATTTCCTTTTGAACAAGGCAAGTGAAATGGGACACTTACCTCTGATCTGAATCTTGTAATACTTACATTTGCACATAACACCAGCAGCATCTCTGTAATAGCGGCAATTGCTCACACCGAATCCATCATTACTGCACTGAAAGAGCGTTTGTTCAGAACCGTGACACTGGACATTAGACAATCCGTACATTGTACTCGCTTGAAGATTATACACAGCTTTACCAGGAACCCCAAGGTTGAGTTGCTTACAAACGACACTAGCGTCAACATCATCCCACTGGTAATCGCAAACATTGCCCCACCAGCCTTGCCAAAGTATTTCAACTCGACCATCTGTACCAGTTCCATCAGAAAGTTGTACTCCTGTAGATAATTATTGAAGTAGAAGGATAGATGGCACAATGTTTTCGTTCTTTGCAACATCATATGTTTCCTTCGTAATAATCAAAGGCTAATTGATTTTATGAGCTTTCCACGATTAGGAATCACTCACAGATAATTCTGCCTAATCATGGAAAGCTCGAAAGAAGAGCATATGAAGCGAAAGTCTCCATAACATTTAACAAAATTTGTATGCATTCTAGTTTACTTCCCTCTTCTGTCCAAAAAAATTATCTTATTGACAATGAATCATTATCGTTGTGAGGAAGTATATGTTTTGCAATACAAATTCTTAGCTGCAATTTTACTACCAACGCCGAATTTGATAACGTCTGTAGACGTTGCTCGAATCAATGTCTCATATCCTTTGGTGTCTATATATATTTTAAAGAAAACTTGACAAGCAATGAGGCCCTAGTAGAGTGCGCACAGTCATCCGAATGTTATCTGGGCCTTGTGGACACTCAAACTGGAGTCATTTGCTTCAAGTATATACATAAGGTTTGAGTAGTTTTTATTATTTAAGAGGACTGAGTTATTTAAATATGATTCTTACTTTCAGTGAAGTGCCAACATAAACACCTTACAAAACCAGAATGCAAAACTGCTTTGAAGTTTCGATGAACTAATCTCCGTAGCTTTCTCCAGAACTGCAAAGGCTCTACAATGTTAATGTTTTGGATCAATACCCCACCATGTATGAGAATTTGCATTCATATCTACCTTTGATATGAAATAATGATAAGGTTTTCAGACTTGGATCTTTGGGGACCTGAAATGACCTTTCACTGAACATAAAAACATCAACAACAGCATTTGTAATAAATATGGTAATTAAACATCATGAATAAGAGCTTCTTTGAGTTTCAAATGATAAAATATCCTGTAATGCAAGATCTTTAGATTTTGTCATTAAGTGACCTCAGATGACCTTTTACCTCTAACAAATACATTAAGGAACTTTCACTCAATGTAATGCCGCCTTTAGACGGCTATTTATAGGAAGCATACATGCTTCCTTTCTTAAACTATTGGATTACAAGTTTTTCAGATTAAGACTTCTGGTGAGCTCAGATGACCTTTGACCTCATAATAATAAAAGAATTCTTTCTCTCAGTAACATAATGATCTACACGCTGAGTTAGGAGGATGTCAATACTTCCTACCTTGAGATACTGCACAGTATCTTTGTAACAAAGCTTGCAGAGTTTGAAATCTGATCACCCCAGAAGAACCTTAACCTCCGCAAAATCCACGCGGGACTGCCTCTCTTCAAAGAAAGCATCTACATGCTAAGTATTTCGAGTATCCATGCTTCCTATCTTGAGATATCTCGTTAACAAGGTTTTCAGTTTGACCTCCGATGACCATAGTGACCTTTGACTTACACCAAAAACGCAGTTCTTTCCTTTGATGCAGTGCATCCACGTGCAATGAATGAAGAGTATCCATGCTTCCTATCTTGAGATACTGTTACCTCAGGTAACCTCAGATGACCTGTGATCTCCACCAAACAATAGGGTCCTTTCTTTCAATATAATGCATCTAATTATTAAGTATGACTAGTTTCCATGCTTCCTAACTGGAGGATTTGTGTTACATTGAGCACTCCGTTTGTTTATTTGTTTCAGACATCAAGTCATAATGTAGGCTCTTATGGAAGACGGTGTGCTAATTCCCTATAGATAGCCAGTATACTACTGCGGGGGCCCGTCGAGTGCGCACCTAGCATAATATTGTACACTAACAACGTTGTAAGATAGATTTCTTAAGTGCGCATTCGACGGTCACCCAATTATACTAAGAGTATGATGTAGATAATGCAAAGCGGTGACTCCTCGGAATGTTTTATCATTGTTAACTATGGGTGTGTCAATTTCAAAATGGAAATTAGATGTGGTTAGAGGAGATCGCCCTAGCTCCCAAAAGAAGTATGACACATATTCAGTAGTCAAGAAGTTTTCTTCAGAAAAGGAAGAAAAAGGTTCAGGTAGACAGTGGTCTACGTAATCAGTTCTGCAATGGTTGGGGGAGTTTAAACAGTGAAGTATGTAACTAAATTGGGTGTAGTAGCAGGCAGCCGGCCAGCGTTGAGCGTAACAAAATTCGTTTTGTGAGAAGGAGGTCTGCTCGTTATCGGTTTTTACTGGAGTCTTCCCCGCTGAGTAAGCAGCTTCCTACTGTACTGTTGTATATGTTGTATTTTAGTGTATTGAAGTAAGTGGGTAAGGGGATGTGATTGAAAATTGTAATTTATCTAGTCATAGGACACCTTAGCCGAGTTTTTGTGTTTTGGCTAATAGGTGGTGGATGGCTTGTTTGCATAGGAGAGAAGATGTTGGGCCAAATGATTCTTCTGCAATTTACGGAAAGCAAAACACTGTTATTTCTGTAATTTCTAACACAAGGGGAAAACAAGTCGTCAGTGCATTTAACTAGTATGTGATCCCTAGTGTAGTTAAGGCACTTCATGTTTCCCAGCACTTATGAAAGTTCATATTGGAATTTAGAGTGCTTTCATGACCAGTAAAGACTTGAGCAACCCAAGAAGATGCGGTGAAGTACGAGAGGAGACAAAAGGGTCGTTTATGGAATCCACTGCATATCTCAAACTGTTGCTCAATTAATCTTTTAGCGAAGTACATATGAATACTTCATTTTGAAATGATAATTGGGCCCCAGTGAGCTGACGCGGTGAGGCTTTCTATCTAAACGTAGATTGGAAGTGCGCCATGGGGTTTCCTTAGCCCATGCAAATGCCTGCGGTCAATTTCATACAGAAACTTGTTTATATTGTTGCAAAGAAAATAGAGAGAAAAGGCACAGAAGGAGGGAAATGTTTTTTTCAAACAAAGTTGGTAGAAGGGACAACGGGAAGAATTTGTAATGAAATAACTAAGCCACGCCAATGCCATAATTCTAACTTTTGTTGCAGTTTGAACCTTGGGTGTAAGTGAACTATATATTATGGAAAACCTTGTGTAGCTGTATTTTGTATAGTTTGGGGTTTTGGAGGAAACGTTCAGTATTTTTGTATGTTTGTTAGATTAGACTGGCTGGCAAGAAGTATTCAATGAAGAAAAAGGAGAGCGAAACTTAGCAGGAACCTGCAGTAAATTGTTGTGTACTCCACTCTAGCGTACAGCGCTAAATATTTTTTCGAGTACAAGGTAGCACCAGGTCACGAAATGGCTCTTCCTGGAGTTTGTGTTACCTACATGCAATTTTCAAGTCCAGGAGCCCTACCAGATTTGAAACACATCATGATCAGAAGGTCTACTGAACATTTTCCCAAGGACAAAATACAGTGACAAGTTGTTAAAAGCAATTATGAAATCTTAACTCATGCACGCTTAAAAGTATTTGATACTAGAGATTGACATACAATCAAACCGTTCCCTTTGCAACTTGTGGTAGTATTTAATGAACCAATTTCAACTCATGCACTTTTTATGTGTCCTTAATCCAGGTAAGCGTAACTACCTGTACAGTGCACAGCAGACCTTTCCTCTTTGAGATTGCTTGTGCACAAGAAATTTCGGCGATTTTGTTAATGACCATGCCTAATCATGATAATAAATGAAGATGACGGCTATTTTCTCTATATTTTAAGCCCACTACCTTATCATTGTAAGGCTAATCAGTCATCCTGATTGTGAGAATCTGCATTGTAAGATTTTAAGGGTTAATTCCGCCTTCTCATTAATCTCATCACTCATTATTGGCACTAGAAAATACATACCAAGTCTAAGCACGGTAGACATTTCCTAATATGAGTTTGCTTGTACACAAACATTTTCAAAATTACCCCATTCACTCATGGATGAAGAAGATAAGTTGTGACGCCTCCCCCCCCCCCAAAAAAAACAGTTACCTATGCCTATAAGATTGATTATCCATACCAAACATGAAACTTATCGGCCATCCTGATTGGGAGGGATTGCCATTTTAAGATTGTAACGTTACTTCTCCCACCCATTACTATGCATGATATTGGCACCAAAGCAATAGGGCACAACTTCACACCCTGGTCAACATACCTGCCAATGCACAGCAAATAATCTTTCCTGCTATGAGTTTGCTTGCATACAAACATTTTCAACTATTCAAGTTTTAACCTCCCACTCTCCAGTATCATATGATATTCATTCCCCCCCAAAAACCCATTGCCTCTGCCTATTAAATTACCTATACTAAACACGAAGCTAACCGACCATCATGATTGGGAGATACCTCCATTATAAGATTTGCACTGCAGGTGATATTGGCTACCAAAAGCAATGGGGCACAACTTCACAACCTGGTTAACATACGTACCAAGTTTTTGCATAGCAGATCTTTTCTACAATGCGTTTCCTTCTACACAAATTTGGCTTCACAAACATACACATATACACCCATACAAACAAAAACAAATTTTACTGAGATGGAACTTGAGACATCTTGACAAAAATGTAACAACTCTAAGTCTACACGTTTTATTTAAGCAAAAATATAAGTGAACATTAAGGAAACCAAGATTCTTTAAAGCAGGGGTGGGAAACCTCCGGCCAGTAGGCCGCATGCGGCCCGCGGGACCATTTTATCCGGCCGGCCGGCAATCCATAAAATGTAAATTTAGAATCACTTGAAAGGTAATTGATAATTATCTTTTAGCTCACCGTGTCTATCGTTTTTTCCTGCTTATATCATTTTCGCATGTTTCACTTAAAACTGCTGTAAACACAACCAGTACGTTACTAAAATCCTTTTATCCACAATGTAACATCCCCACCGTTAGAGTAGACGCAAACCAGGTGCAGAATCCTTGTACATTTGGTGGTATCTGAAGTTTTGCGCGGAAGGCTGCATATAGCAATGGACAGAAGTGCACTAACAGATGTATAGTTCTTTTTTTTTACACTGAGTATAAATTCAGTGGGAACCGTATTTATTTCGGTAGATTCAAGGGGGAGGGTAAGATCTATGCCTCCGTAGGGTGAATTAAACGTTACAAAGTGGAACAAAGTTGGTTTGAAGATACGCGTTTTGCGGTGCACTTTGCTCGCACTTTTCGTATATGCTCATTCGTTAATACTACTAAGTCAAATGGTCATATTATGATAATTCTAGTCCGCGTTGACTGTGCGATTCGGTTTCATTTAAAGATGGTGGAAAAACATTCTATTACCTCAGGCCCTAAATATTTGTACAAACTCGATTCAGATCCCCAAGGGGTTTCTACCCACCAGGGCTGTTTACTGCCCCTTGGCCTGTGCCTCATGGAAAAAAATTGTAGCGCCCTCACTATCTACGGCCTGTGAGTGGATTATGACTACCAAAACGGCCCTTCGGAGGAAAAAGGTTCCCCGCCCTTGCTTTAAAGTAACAGAGTGGAATAAGGGTCTCACCTCCACATATAATTGCTGCATCACTGGTGTGACTGCACAGATTATTTCCAATGCCAGAATGACTGCAATCAAAGATCGAATCTTCGTAGCCAGTGCACTGAACATTGTCCAGCCATATCGAACCAGTTCCCTCTTGGAAAATGTCTAGGTTTACTGCTTGACCGGAGTCACCAAATCCCATTTGATGACAGACGACTGTTGCATCATCATCATCCCATTCGTTGTTACAGACAGTGCCCCATTGCCCACTTGCAAACACCTCCACTCTTCCCTCTTCTGACCTTCTGCCACCGACAAGCCTTACATCTAAAATGAAAATTGTTATTATGTAATTATTGAAGTCAATGAAAATACCTTTGGAAGAAGCGCAACTCTGTGAAGTTCCAAAGTTCCGAAAGAAAAAAGTAAAATGTTCGTCAACACTCAATTTTAATGGCTAGTAAATTTTAAAGGAAGCATTCTCTGTCTTCCGCGGATGGTGGCTAAAGCTCGACTAACTGATTCTCCAAGACGCCTATATGTTGATGTCGTCTTTATATCGTCTTTATAGAGGCTGCTAAAAACAATGGTGAGTATTGGAAGTGCACTCCTTAGACCGTGTGAACTTCCCAGTATATATGATTTTCTACTGACAACCTCTGTTAATATCTAGACGTCTTGGAAAATCTGTCCGTCGAGCTACAGTCCTAGCTGCTGATGACGGATAATGGTTTTTCCAAGTAAACGGACAATACCCGTTGCTTTATAGAACAGCTCTAATTTTTTCTTAACGATATTTTGCCTCATCACGCATATATTTATTTATTAGCATGCTTAGAAGTTGTGACTTCCAAACGCAGGGTACAGTCCATAATGAATACACGGAACTAAACACGGGTCGACATTGGCAATATTGATGTCGTTTTGAGTGTTTTGTTACTCCACATTTTTGCAACTCATTTGGTGGCGGAAAGAATATTTTAGATGTAAAGGCAGTGATATATTTTAGATGTCACCGCCTATAGGAAGTACGGTGAATACCTTAACCATAATTATAAGCGGAAGAGGCGGGGGTCAGGGGGTATACGCCATTCCGATTCGGGCAAAAATAGAGGATCCATTCGCGTAAATGAGACAGCCAAGAAAATAAATTACGCCCTTTTTTCGCACACAGCGGCATCAAAATTCGGACAACTAGGTCCAAAATTCTAAATTCGGGCAAAAATTATCGCTGAACCCCAAGAAATATATTATCACATACGCGTATGACCTTAACCATGTAAATGTATGGGGCTTTTCTTTCTTGGAGTTTCATCATTACCTTACTATCATCAATGCTCTCAAAAAAGGAAATTGAAATGAAACTTGAAATGAAACTGTGTCTCTTCAGTGGGAAATGATTCACCAAAGTAAACCATACTTTTATAGTATAAAACCCTATCAGTTGAGAAAGTGTGAACATGGGTTTTCCTTAAGAGTAAAAGGAATGTCTTATCAAAGAGCTACTACGAATGGAGTAGCTACCGTATTAATGCTCACACAGCATTACTGGTGTTTTAAATTAGAACTAAGGTAATTTTTAAGTATGTGCACTCGTGTGCACATATGCCGTCCATTTTATAAAGCTAATTAAGAAATTAGCTTCATGTTAGGCTAAATCATGTTATCAGGGAGGATTCGGAAAAGTGAGAAATTTAATTGTTATACGTCTCTTAGTTTTCAAAGGCAAAAACATATTGTCAATGAAAAATTAGTAGTATCGTTGGAAATTAATGTAAATTTTTCTTTTATTTGGCGGTGTTTTGCAGCTTTTAAGGTAACTGTAGACTGCACGTCTTTTTCTATTGAATGCATCGTGAATTAATCAGCTCCACATCTTTTTCAAAACTCCTTTAAATTCTTTGATGAATAAACTTGGATAACAGGCGGTTTTTTAAACGAGCAAAGCTTTGGGCTCTTGTTTGTCGGAACAGACGACAGAACTTCAAAGGGATTACGTGGGAAAGAAATTGAATATTAAGGGTTAAGAACTCAATGGATTTATAAGGGTGGTGAAAGTATGATTAAAGGGTAACAATTAGGGTCGAACAATAACACCATGTAACAAAGACTTTGCTTTTACTCCATTCGTAGTAGCTCCATGGTCTTATAAGCTATTGCTATAGTAAAACAGTTTCTGAGATACTTTAAGATTTTATGTTGATTTTGGTTGTAACGTAGCAAAAGAGGAGAGCACAGTTAATATTTGACGATATTCGTACCTGAACATTTTACACCGGCATCACGCGAGTGGTCGCATGCCTTATTATTAACTTCTGGATGTTTGCAGTCTAACAGAGCTGCCTCATCACCTTTACATACAACGTTGTTCAGCCAAATTTTTCCAGTTCCATCAGCCACTACGGACCCTTGCATCGCTGTTCCGTGTTCCCCAAGTTTTAGCTCACGACAGACAACGCTGGCAGCTTCATCGCTCCAGTTGTCTCCGCAGACTGTACCCCACTGAAAATTTAAGTTAATCTCTACTCTTCCTTCAGAGAGCAAATTCCCACTGGTAACACGTATACCTGTTGATTGAAATCAAAATTAACGAGGATATACGTCGAAACATTGTGGTATGCAACCAAGAAGGCCATTCAATCGGTCTTGAATCAGAAGTTTTTTCCAAGGTCTAAGATATTCAGATATTGATAAAGTTATTTTTTTCCTCATGAGTGGTTGAAAATATCACATTCCTACCCCAAACCCCTCCTCATATAGTATGCCCTAAACGAAAACATTTTAAGACAAATATAATCTGCTGTCTAGATTTGAGTTCCAGAATCTTTCGAAGAGAGGAACCGTCCCCCTATTTTGCTGGCAAACATTAAAAAAACCTCACAGACCTTGAGCAATTGTTGTCCCCTATACATTAAAATGCTGTAAAAGCTTGTTTTACATGGAAATTTTTAATTTTTTCAATGATTTTGATCAACTGTTAAATTTCATAAGTATCTGAGAGAACCCATGGTTTTAAAATAAATATCTCATTTTCAACAGAATACTGTGTCCATGCTAGTCACAATATTTGGATGAAATATTACAAAAGTTTTGGTCACAATCTTTAAATTTTCTTAAAAAAATAAAATTTATGTAAGAATGAGTCAACGTAGGTGTGTAGTTTAGTCATTTGTAAAAACCAGCAACAATCATTCAGGAAGAAGCAACATGTTTACATCGAAAAATACATTAAACGAAGCAAATACTATATAGTACGTATTGTGCACTTATTACACAAAGTATGCACATTGTAGCCTCAAGCTGAGAGGGGAACCGATGGGTACTGAGTTCCTTGCCCTCACGTTTCTTTAAAGTATGAACAAATTGCTTCTTCCGAAAAATTAAAAGTGTCATGGCTGCTTTTTTTTTTAATGTGAACATACTGATTCTTTCAAATATGAATAAAGCAATCCTAAGAACATTCTCTACATATAAGAGTGTATACGGTCCAGTGTATGTGTGTCTACGTGTTTAAGTTTGTGTGTTATGACGCTTAGCTTGCAAACACAATATCTCAAGACAGCAATCGTGGATTATTTCATTCTTGTTATAGTAGATTTTTCATGCGAAGAGAAAAAAAAACCCTGTCTTTTTCGGTTAAAGTAAAATTTCATCTGACGTTGCCAGAAGAGAAATGCGAACACTTTATAAACTGCTCGTAAAAAGATATCCTAAAAAGGCTAACATTGGGGGATCTCATTCTAAGCATGTAGATACCCTCCTTACATTGAATGCAAGGCAATCGTCTTTGGTGCATATTAGAGCTTATAAAAGGTTAATAAAGGTCAGGCGGTAAGTCTTGTTAACACGTTATCTCATGAACTGTTAACCTGATGGATCTCACATTTAGCACGTGGATGTTCCACATAAAGTTTAAGAAGCATCTTTTTCATGAAGGCCAAAGGTCATTTAAGATCACCGGAAGTCAAATTGTGAAAGAGTCATTAACACGATATTTCAAGAGAGGTAGCCATGAGGGATATCATACATAATATGCACATGACATACGTCAAATAGTCACATTATAAAATACTTAAATATGACATTTCGAAAATTGAAAGGGAGAAAGCGGTCGCCCCAAGTTTATATTCAAATATCCTGCTAAATCTAACAAATCTCCTCACATTTTCGCTCACAAGTATCTTCCATTGTGCTTCTGTATAGAAACATTAAATATTCAAGCTAAGCCAAGGTATTAGTTTGTATTAATCTATATGAGGAGGGGTTTGGGGTAGGAATTTGATATTTTCAACCACTCATGAGGAAAAAAACAACAAATAAGTTACAAATATTTTGTCACATGATTATTAGGAGCCATTCCTGAAAGAGGATGTCAAGGCAACTAATTCAAATTGGTGGGGCTGCATTTTCCCTTTAAACTTTGAGGAATCTCTCACTTTGCAGGTAGATGTTCTACATTGGCTTCAGGAATTCTGGTGATTTTGATGGCGGTCAAAGGTCATGTGAGGTCACTAAAAGTCAGCTTGGGAAAACATCGTAAACATGATAAGTCAAGAACTTACTTAGAGGGATTTCATAGTTAGCATGTAGATGTGCACATTCAGTAAACGAATGCCACAGTGTTGGTGGTACTTAAGGTCAGTTTAGGTTACCAGAGGTTATGTTGTATGTGAAATATTTCAAGTTCTCTAAATATAACATGCCATTGTTGTTCATTCTGCCGACGCCCGACAGAATCCTATACAGCCGAGCACCCCCCTTTTTTTCAGGCATAACGGGCACCTCTCGGCAACGCATAGACTGAAACAACTTGAAGTGCATTATTTTCCTGCAAGGAATTATAGAATGGACGTTCCGGATGAAGTAACCATTGAAGTTTACTTGAGGATAGCCTTTGAAGAAATCTGTAAAATCTTAACATCTTTAAAAATACATTACATTAATGGATAAACTGCTTAACACGGCTTAACCTTAAAATGAGGAGGCTTCTAATCAGCTATTATTACTATGTATCCACAACTGAGAAATGAGAAATCGAACTCTAAGGAGACTGTCAAAGTTCTGTTCAAGTAATCTGCTTCAACAAGATCCTTGATAATAGGTCATACTTTAGAGAAAATCGACTTCCTTGAAAGGTTTTACACTCTTGCTAATGCTTCCCTTAAAATGAAATTGTTATAGTTTCTCTAGTGCTGGTACGTAGTGACTCTGTGATCCTATTATTACTTTGTCATGTTCAATAAATGTAGTTGCTTAACCAGGGTGCGTCGGAGGCTACAGATTTGGGGCACCACAGAGAATGAGATCAATAGGCCAACTTAGATAGCTCATCCGGAGTAATAAAATGTGCGTAAATGCCCTTAAAGAGCGAGATTTTTGTCTTGCTTTCCAGGTTGTCACAAATGAAATAAAGTATAATGATGCTAATTCGGCTCCACAAGGAACAATTTCTAAGAGACATTCAGGTCCAGGGGCTTGATTCGTGCTCTTGATTGAGATTCAGGTGTAATTGCCCACAGAAGAAAAAGGAATCTCTGGGAAATTCTGTATTGATGTCAAAGTGGGGATTCTTGCTTTGGAAAAGAGAAATCTATAAGCTTGCAAAGGAGATGTAAGATATTGTTGTAAGAAAAACCATAAGGGTAACCAAACATGTTTAACTCCTTCATCTTTCATGGTTGCAGTCAAAATCTGTAGGTTTGAAAAAGGAACATGTCCAGCACCTGATGTGAAGAAGTATCCGATAAGTCTCTGTTCTTCCCCTTTGTGTTATCTTCCACGCCTATGCCCGTCTTCTGAAATTTTTTTTTAGGAAACAGACTAGATAAGTTTACTAGCTTCTTTCTCGTCCCTCTCCCTTCTCATCATCACTGTATTGTCACTATTTATATTGCTATGCAATGAACATTGATTTGCTCATTTGAAATCTTCTTACTATGTTACAATCTAAGACTGGTTACCTTGTTAGGCTACTCATATTTTTAAGCTCTGTTGAACAAATATCGCTGTTTATATTTTGTAACGATGCGGAAGGAAATTAACTGAAGTAAGGCGATTCTGAATGCCGGGTAACCCGCT
Organism: Holothuria glaberrima; assembly: GCA_009936505.3. Lineage (NCBI taxonomy): Eukaryota > Metazoa > Echinodermata > Holothuroidea > Aspidochirotida > Holothuriidae > Holothuria > Holothuria glaberrima. Next base: position 19,211 of record WURT03000472.1, read on the forward strand.
AAAGTTTAACTTTCTTACATTATGTCTTTTCGAAAGTAGAGGAAGACAAAAAAATCCCATTCATTCTTGATTCTTACATGAACACGCATCAATCCATTCACTTGCACAACCTTACCTTAGAATAATGTAGATAGTGTTTAGATGGTATTGAAAATAATCATGACACCAAGCTAAAAACTGCGACGCTTTGGAGGAAACTCACCTCTACGTCTTGCCATGCCCCCCCCCCCATCCATGCAGCAGCATTTTATACAATTCAACAATAAATCTACGCAATCCCTTATAAAATTACAAAGTACCAAACCCCAGGTAAGCCCCAGCTATTGTGTATGATAAGGTGAGTCTATAATAATAGTTTGGAAGTCCAAGGTCGCACATCCATGGTAGCAGGTACTATCAGTAAATGTAGTATAAAAACATCTTCTTCATTTAACAGTGCCCAAGGTTATTTAAATTCTATGCAATGATTGCATAAAACTTGCATTTTGTAAGTCTAAGCTTCTACACCTATTACTTCAAATGACATGACACAAAAAGCTTACGGGAACATTTTACTCCTACATCTCTTGAATGGTCGCATGAGTGTTGTCCCAGTCCTATGGCTTGACAGTCTGAGAGTTTCTCCTCATTCCCCACGCAGTCAACTTTGCTTAACCAAATCGAGCCTAACCCTTCACCAAAGAATGCGTTGACGTATATTTGAACAGGTGTTCCAAGTCCTAACTGTTTGCAAACAACAGCGGCATCCATGTTGTCCCAACCGTCATCACAAATGGTACCCCATCTTCCGAACTGTAAAACTTCAACTCGGCCTTCTTCTTCCCTCTCCCCATTTATCAACCGGATTCCTGAGAGAAAAGTATTTTCAACCAATGGATCAAAGTTTTTTAAGCTTAAAGGTGCTGCAATTACCAAATTTTATTATTAGTTTATCATACAAAATCAATACACCACAAGATTGTTTAAGAGAATGTGGCAAACATTTCTATCTGCATATTTTGTGAGATAAATGTTGAAACTAGAAGAGAATGGTTCGAAATTTATTTTTCGTCCCTCCTATTGATAACTTTACGATTATACCGTAAAAGTTAATACTACATACATTTCTAGAAGCAGGCTACCTATGCTGTAAGCAGTTTTGTCCAAGAGCACTAATAATCAGTCACAACAGCAAAATACATGAGTCCACTTTCGAAAAATAACAGTTGTAAGAGATGTATACAAATATAGACCTACTTAATACATTGCTTTAGGAAGAATAAAATCATTTCTACAACATTCCTTCCAGACATGTTTCAGAAGTGGGTGTTTTTACTTACAAAAAATGAACGACTGATAAGATATATTGCTGTGTCATTTTAATCTGCAAGAGCAATGTCTTGACAAACTTATTTACGTTCGAACCATATAAGCATTCTTATTGTTTATTCCTCTCAACCTGTAGGCTAGCCAGACATCAACTAAAAACACCGACTGACATGGTGTAACATCTAGTATGGTTTAAGTTTAGTTCACACAAAGATTAGTTCGGCGTAACTACGGTAACTGGTGAACGCTGTCAAAACCAAGTATTAGTAGGTGTTTTTGAAATTTGGGAATTTTGTTTGGTATATACAGCACTTATTTATAATGGCACTTTTTTGAAATAAATAACGTTTGCAAGAGAGAATCCCAGCTGTAAAAGTGTGTTTCATAACGACTACACTGTGTGAAAATGTGTGAAGAATTTGTCTCTAGGTAAATAACAGGCACCAGTGAAGAAGAAAACGTGGTAGTGACTCCCTACAATATCAGTGATTACAGGCTGAGTGATTCCTTGTCTAAAGTAAATACTATGTTGCAATGTCGCGCTGAGTGTAATCACTCAAAGTTATCTTTCATGAGATATTTTGCTTTTCTGTGTTTTCACAGTTTGACTTCTGGCTACTCACATGACCTTGAACTCTCTGTTAAACAACATAGGGCTTTACATGCTACGTATTAACCCCTCAAAGTTACATACAATGTTTCACATTTTGACCTCAAATGACCTTTGTCCGCCACCAAAGCAATTGAAGCATTGAACGCAATATTGGGCCATCCACATGCCAACAATGAATCCGTCAATAATACACCCTATGAAATATTTCATTTTATTTCATTTCATATATCGTATCAACTAGATCTTCTCCGTACGTCCCCCGGTGACTCCAAATGCACGTTGGCCTTCACCAAAAACAAAAAGCTTCTTGTAAACAGTATGGAGCATCTACATGCCAAGTATAGCATACCTCGATGTAACCCTTCTTGAAGTATTATGTTTACAAAAAGTTCACAAGATTAACGTTGTTTCACAACCGTTGATCTCAGATCATTCATGATTCTTAACTTGAGATATAGTGCGGAAGGGGTTTTCGTTTTCCGACCTCCGGTTTCTGACCTCTGGTGACCTAAAGCGACATCTGACCACCACCAAAATGATGCAGTTCTTTCTCTTAATATAGCAAATGTATATCCCAAGTATAGTAGGTAGTAAGTGGTATTCGAAGCCGGGCCGTCTAAAAATGAAGCCCCAAACTTTCCACTACATCAATTATATACACATTAGCTTTAAGTAAGTTCAAATCATCTTAAAGTCGCAGCATCCTCCACAGGTGTTCATTATTAGGTAATCATAATTTAAATTACTAATAAATGAACTGGAAATATGCTTGTATAAAAATATCTGTTGGTTTGAATAACTTTATCTTTAGAATGGCAGAAATATTGAGCCCCCTTCTGTTGGTCGCAAAACGACACAAGGTGGGAAATACGGCCGACTGCCTTTTCTTGAGATACCGTTTTTGCGTGCAGTTTACAACTTTTCCGTTTTTACTAGACTGGTGACTTTAGATGATTTCTCACTTCACTAAAAGCAAAATGGTTTTTCTTTTATTATAATAAACCTATAAAACAAGTATGAAAAGTATCTACTTTGACCTGTGACCGTCACGAAAAGGAACCTTCCCTGAAATATTACAAATCCAAATACCCATCCAACATGGTTCCCTTGAGATAACAGGTTTAGAAACGTTTTACAAGTTTTTCGTTGCCTTACATCCAGTGTCCTCACATAGCTACTGACAACAAAGAGGTTCATCTACTTACAATGACGTATCTAAGTTCTAAATGTGAAAAGTATCCGTTCTTCCTACCTATCAAGATTATAAGATGTTCGGATATACCAACTCTCCATCATCCTTATCTTAAGATCCTGCGTTCAGAAGTGCTTAAACCCACAAACACTTACACAGAAACAGGCGTCCACGCACGAGAGGGTGATTGTATAGTAGTCGGGTAGATATAGGGTTTGACCCTAAAACATTCCTAGAAGTGTGTTTTATGCAGTTTTGTATTAGTTGAGTTGTATAATTTACCCAGAAAAAATCCACCAAAATCCACAAATGGAGAGGACCGAAACTAGGTCAAATCCAAAATAGCGGCTTTTTAAAGACCTTTTTCCCTACTTTATCTCGAAAAGGTGTATGTAACGTAGGTTTTGTTGGCATATTTAGGCTTGTAAATGTTTTTATGGCTGTCTTTGACAAAATATTTTAGATTTACTTGAAAACAACGCAGTGATGACGTCATAGTGACGTCGATGACAACTTTCCATCGAAGGTTTGAATGCCTTCGTACAATAGTTCTGTTAAGTTAACTGACGATGAAGACACATAACTTGTACCCTTTCAAGGTTTAATAAAAAATTGAATGGTCCTTATGACATGTTTAGTGCTGAAGCTGAAACGGTTCTGAAGTGACAGACCTCAGAAAAGTATTGCACACTTCAATGTTTACAGGAAGAAAGGAGCAAGCACCATTTTGTAGTGTGTTGAAAGCTGATATCTTTTCACAGATATTAGATCAATGGCTGAAAATTCATATGTGGAGTGATTTATAGCTATTTGAACATAGCATTGCATTACTTATGCCATTTTTGAAAAATGGACATTCGAAAATGTTACTTTTTACTTCTAAATGTCCATTTTTCTAATTTTATGGACTTGCGGGCTCTTTCCTAATCGTTTGATAGCCCTCATGATTTAGCTAATTTGATATTGTTCCAGGTTTTTAATCGAGAGGAAACATAACCATTCAACGCTTCTAATGATTTAGTGACTGGCGTCCAAAGTCGTTTGTTTCAAAATATTTGAAGGTGAGGTCTCATAACACAGTCAGCCATACGCGTGCAGTCTTTGCAGGGCCGACGGAGGGCAATCGGGGGTATGGCCGTACGCAGCATAGCATGATGGGTAAAACTCTTCAACCAATCAGCATCCCGGCCATCGGTGGACAACCGGCGAACCACCGGAAATTTGTCCGATGAGCTGCCGATGTGGCCGACAGTGGTTCGTCAACGAGCCGACCAAATTTTGCAGACTGGGCAATCGCCAGCAAACGGACACAGGAAGGGCAAAAACAACTAAAACTGTCCTGAACGTTGCCTTTAAAGTTAACCAGTTCCTTATGAAATCAAGTATTTTAACTATTAACGTCATAATCATTTCCAAAATTTAAAATCCCTTTTTGATGTTCAGATACCAAACTATTTATACCTGATTGATTATTAATTTCATATTTTCCTGTTTTAGTTTACTTAGAGTACTATATCTTAATCTCTTAAAGTTCACTCGCAGTGTTACTCTTTTTTTCTTTTTGGACTTACAAAGTCAAAACTGTTTCTTAAATCTCATTATCATGGCTATCTGACTGATAATTTTTACATTTAGAAACCAACTGCTGAACAGTCACTGCCATGTTGGATTACATAAAACATGAGAACTTATGCTGGTTGTAACTTTCTTGAACTTTTGAAACAGACACGGACAAACCAAGGGTGGCGCAAGATGGGAGCAGGGCTGACCTCGAGGAACTTTTCCAATTTCGGCATGGAGCCTTAATAGGCACAATGAAATATGTAATCCCCGAAGAGGTCCAGTCCCCCCCCCCCACAGATTATTTAATAGAATTTGCTCTCGTGTACATCAGATTCTTCGATAAAAAGCCAAAAATTTTCCAGTTTTTCAGATTTTCTTTCCTTACCAGAAAGCCAAAAGACTCAGTGATTCCTTGTCATATGTTATATTGTAACAAACATGAATCACCAGCATGACAAGCATGAGATCCCTCAGTTATCCTACTTGAGGTATCATGTTAATAAGGTCAAAATCTTTTTAAATCTTGTGACCCAAAATGACCTTTCACCTCCACTTAAAACAATAGTAATCACCTACCCTATGGCCATCTAAATGCTAAATATGAACAATTCAAAGGCCAGGTATGAAATACCTAACAATTATTCTCCTTACAATATCATGTTTGTAATTTTTTACTTTTGTGACCCCAAAAGACCTTTGAACTCCACAAAAATGATAGGGAACATTTACTCAATATTTGCAATCGACATGCCAAGTATGAGACCCCTCACAGTTATCCTTTTTAGACACTGTTTACAAGGTATTGACCTTTTGACCTCTTGTGACCCCAAATGACCTATGATCTCCACCAAAAAAATAGGGAACATTCACTTAATATGGGTAATCCACATGCTAAGTATAAGATCCCGCACAGTTACCCTTCTCGTCACATACATACATATATACGCACACAAACACGACATCACCATCGCACAGATTCTTTGCCTGCATTCGGCAAGGAATCAAAAACTGAAATCTTTCAAACTTTCAAAAGAGACCAAACATTTTCAACACGCTTTGACAGTCAAAAGCTTTGCGTCCAATATCCTCCCAGCAACCAGTATCCCTTGTGAAATATTCGGGTCACAACCACCCCCCCCCCCAAGGTCAGAGAGCTTGCCCCTCTATCTGGCAAATCCTGGGACAATGCAGCCCTTCAACAACTTGTGGAAGGACCAAACTAATTTTGGTTCTCTCTCCAGCGAGTTATGTAACTTGCTACCTATCTAGGCCTACATTTCAAAAATGTTTAAGAAATAACACAACACTCCAAACTAGAGCACCAATGATGCAGAAGCTCATACCTTCATCCAAGGGTCCCTGGGTTGTTGCCTTTACTAGCACAAGCGTCATATGAGTTTAAATGACCTCAAATGACTTTTGACCCCAAGTCTGACTTACGCATTGCATCTGTCTAAGTTGGTATTATTTTGTGTAACTTTATGCACACTTTAGAGTTGTCGCAAGCACAAAAAGCCACGGCAAACCATACAAAGGCGCGCTGTACCAAGGAGCTGCTGCACCACGTTGGTCCCTGCATGTTACCACAGAGAGCAGTGCGTGTCATTTTTATTCCTTGCCGAAGGCTCAAGGAATCTATGCGATGGTGATGCGTGTGTATACGTGTATGTATGTGTGTATTCGACGCTTTGCTTGTATCTCAAGAAAAGTAACCCCGAGGGATCTCATACTTGGTATGTTGCTTGGCCATATTGAGTAGATGATCCCTATTGTTTTTGGTGGAGGTCAAGGGTCATTCAGGGTCACCAAAGGTCACTAACCAAGCAACACTATTACAGGCTGTCAACTCGGTTTAACATTAATTGGAAGAAAGGTTTTAAGTATTTTTGCCATATTTCACAAGATGGACCCTAGGTCCATGTTGGGCCTTGAACTCAAAATTCCTGAACACCCTGAAGGTACCACTAACAGTGCATCATGATGATCAAACCATCAAAATTGTTCAAGAGAATCTGTAGGAGTACGCAATTTGCAGAATTTCAAAAAATGGCCCTCACGGCCCACACGGCCCACATTGGACCTCGGACCAAAACTTCCAGAATACCATACACAGATCACAAACCAAGCATCAATTTATCAGGAAGTTTTCGCTGTTTAACAATAACTGGAGGTAAAGTTAATCACTTTGCAATATTCACAAAATCGACCCTGCGGCCCATCTTGGGCCTTGGATCCAAAATTCCAGAACAAACATTGGACCAAACATTTCTCAAAACCCCAAATGGCTCACTACCCAAGGAACATTGTGTGCAAGTTTCAAACAAATCCATGAAAGCATGTGGGAGGAGAAGCATTTTGAACAATTGAGGACAGATAGACAGAGTGACGCCTTGTGATCACAATAGCTCACACCAGCATGCTGGTATGAGCTAAACACCAAGAAGACGTTTTTATATTGCATGTATTCTATTGTAGGCAAAGAACAGTCCCTTTTCGGTGGTTTTTGTGAGTTTAGTGTAAGATCATAGGTGAATTATGAAAGCTACAAGTCTACAGTAGTACTGTTGGTCAATTTAATCATAATACGCTCATGTCAAACAAAATTTGAGTACAGCAGAACTTCCTGCAACCAGCAAAAAGTTGCTATTTTAGATGTGTATTTACCTTCAGAATGACATAAAAACGGTCACTTTGGAAGTGACCCATTTAAATAAATATCTCGTGAACCGATCTTGATGGATTTCTGATATGTTGTTCCCCATGCTCAAGTCTACCAAAAACTATTTAAATTTCACTTGTAGGAATTTTTTGAGGTTGAGCTGCATTTTGTCACAAATCTACCCGACTATAGTTTCCTTTCGCTTTCGTCAAGCAGTCAGTATACAATCACTTAAGTGTTTTATTTGCATCCCCTTCACATTAAACGGGGGTTGTTGTGAAGTTTCTATGGTGCTGTTAGAAAATTAGCAATAAAAAATAATGAATTTCACAATTTTTATTTCATTGGTTTCCATACCTGAGCAAGTAATACCAACGTCACTGTTGTGTCCACATGTGTTGTCCCATGTCTTAGTGCACGAAAAAATAGATTCTTCAACGCCTCTGCAATTTACGTTGGTAAAGTGCACTCTACCACTTCCTTGTCCAAATGTGTTTGATCCCACAGCTTTCGCTGGAGTACCTAGACGTAGTTGCCGACACACCACACTTGCATCTATATAATCCCAATTTGTTCGGCACACCGTTCCCCAATGGCCATCGTCGTATACTTCTAAACGGCCCTCATGAGGTCCACTTCCATCCCGAAGACGAACAGCTGAGAAAATAATATTGCGTTCACAACAGATTTGTATTATACATTATTTTCTTGGCGCTATCTCTCTGACATAGTTGTGTAGTTTACTCTATTTGACAAAGTCAATAACCTTAGTAAAAGGGGCCCAAGGAGGAGGTTCCCATTGGACTGTCTCGCCGACCGCGCTTTTCTAATCTGTGCTCCAGGGACTGTCTTGGCATAAGAGAGACTTTAGGGGTTGTAATCTGAAGCCCAAATGACAATTTGGTGGATATTTCCTCCCGCTAAATAAATATATTCTGTGTTAGGGAATGTGGGCATTTATTAATGTAGCTCATTACCTGAACATCTCAACGCTGCATCGGTGGTGTGGTCACAGTTGTGCTGTCCAATGCCTGAGTGGTCGCAGTCTAATAAAGAGTCTTCCGTTCCCAAACATTTGACATTATTCAGCCATATTGGGCCGGATGCCGTTCCTGACATTCCATCAATAAGAATAGCTTCTCCGCTATCCCCTAACCCGAGAGTACGACAAACTACGGTGGCTGCGTTGTTGTCCCAAGAGTTCCTACACACGGTTCCCCAAACATTATTCACGAATACCTCTAAAATTCCTTCTGTTAGTCCACCAATGATTCGAACGTCTGCGAATAGACAAGAAGGAAAAACTTGTTTATTCTGAATAAAAGCCAAACCATAAAGCTACTACGTGGACCAAGTAATGGCTCAATGACCGAACTATATGTGCAGCTATAACTGGTAAATTTAAATTTGAGTGGGATAAAAATCCGTTTCGGTAGAAACTCGATTCGGTTGGATTTTGGATTCGTTTAAAAAGAATTGCCTCCTTGCCAGTTCCAAATTGGTAAAAACTTTTCTTATTGTTCGACCAAATTTCGGCAGTAGGCGTTTTATACTTACCTGCACATCTGACCGCTACATCCAATTGATGATTGCAACTGTGTTCTCTTGGCACACCATTCGTGCATTCAAATATCGAATTTTCACTCCCATTACACTGAACATCATCCAACCAAACCGGACCTGTTCCTGCACCAAACTGAGCATACTTTAATGCTTTACCATATGCACCAAGTGCCAGTTCTCTACAAATCACTGTGGCGTCTTTATCATTCCATTGCTTGTCACATATAGTTCCCCACCTATGATGGGCGTACACTTCCACGCGACCCTCAAACGCGTCTGCTCCTCCAACAAGACGAACTCCTGTGAACATAAGATTGCATTATCGTAAGTGATGTATTTGATGATCATACAGATTGAATATTCGCCCTACCTGCAGTTAGATGAGTGGGCGAGTGCACGGACGGACGAGCCCAGAGAGATTGACACACATACATACAGACATCCAGCCAGCCAGATATATAGACAAACAGTCAAACAGAAAATCAGCCAAACAGTCAAGCGGACGGTCAGACAGATAAACAAACAGACAGACAGAAAGCAGTGGCGTTGCCAGACTTTTCGAAGTGGGGGCCACTGGGGGGCGAGCGGTCCCCCGGAGGTGCACACCAAAACGAAGGACTGGGCGTCACTCTAGGCATCTTAGTGACGCGCAGGGGTCCCCTGTAGGCACAACACTCCATTGGGGGGTTCAGGGAGTACAGCCTGTGTTGAAAAATTAACGTATTTTTATGAACTAAAAAAAAAATTGGCATCAGTGGGGGTGGCCCAATGGCCTCCCCTCTGTGTACGCCACTGGAAGGCCACAAAAACATATATCACAATTTGACCATTGTGTTAGCCTTACTCCCAATAACGATTTAATGATGTGGGTTAATGGGGACCGCGGATCATTTTAATATTGGCCCTGAGCTTAATTGAATACCTGTTGAAAAAAGACACGAAAATCGCAGCTTTTTACAGTTTTCGAAATAATATCTGGCTAAAAGATAATCGATGATGTGGGAATTGTATTGAAGGGAGAGGATTCAATGCCACAGTAGTCTCATAGCTTTCAAACGTTAAGGTTGAAACAATCGCTTTGGATTACATCTCCCAATAAGGCTTTCCTTCATACAGCTTAACAAGTAGATGCGCCAAAGTGGGCCGTTAAACTGCATTTAGAGAACATTTTGTGCAATTTTAGTCGTATGTTTGAGTGATTAGGTGATAGTGGATCCTCTTGTTCATATCACCATGTGTTTGAATGGTGCATAAGCATATGAAGCTGTTTGAAAGTGGGGGCGAAATTGTATGTTAGTGACCAATGTCCTGGGGAGGGGTCTTAGAGGAGGGGTCCCCCTCCCCATTGGAAAATTTTTGACTATAAACAGTGCCCTAGCTGTAAAGTGGTGCAAGTTTCAGTGCCCTAGATGCAAAATGCAAGTTTTGACAAACTTTGAACTAATTTCATCGTATTCAATGCTGTATTTTGTCATCAAAAGTGGGAGCGAAACAAGGCTTTCTCCCCCACCATCGAGAGTGGAGGGGCGGTCGCCGCCTCTGCCCCCCTTTTCTTACGCCTATGTGTGTGCATAATTATTTTCATGCCCAAAATCTCATTTGGGGACACCTGTGGGGCACAGCCAATCTTTGGGGGCACGTGCCCCTGCCCCTCCCTGGCGACGCCACTGACAGACAGTAGCTGTTGCAACAACCATTCAAGAAAGAAAAATCATGTCCTACCGACAGTAATAAACAGCACAGTACCCAACCACGTAACTAAAGACAAGAATCAACTTATCTAAAATTGAAACGTATAAAAAGTTAGGAGAAGCAATGAAAAAGTACGGTTTTCCTGAAAAATTTCTGTCAAAACAAGTTAAGAACTGTATTTTCTTGTCAATGCGATATGAAAAGTATAACATGGTTAACTTCTCTTGTAGGTTGTTTTACGACTGCATTCCAAACTCATTGCTCAGAAAACGCCCACAGCAGGCACGCTTCTAATTCCTTGCTAGCAGCTTTCTTGAATTTCTTTAATCTCTTACGAAACTAAAATATTTTAGCGTTGTAGTCCACTGCTTATCTAAAGGAATTCAGTAAATTTTCAGCACTACAGGGTGTAAACAGAAGCTTCAAATCAGAATGAAACGCACCAACAACAATTTAGAACTGTCAAAGAACAGATAAAAATTAACTAGTTTATAACTGAAACGAGTAAAAGAATAAAATTTCTCAACCACTAAAAATTAAAAGAAATACTGCGAAATAAGAGTAGATAAAAGCCAGGAATGTGGAATATGGGAGGCAATTTGAATAGTTTTATTAACCCCGAAAGGAATGAATTACGGGACTGACTCTTTCTTGTCCAGAAAATGTGTTACCTTATATGGGAACGATTAAACTGGATTGGACTTTGAAAGGGATGTCAATCATTCATCAATACTTCCTTCAGCAGGCTATACTGATATATTAGATTGCTGAAAGACTTGGGCCAATGCATCGTTCAGCTAGTTTTTCCCTCTGCCTCTTCGGCATACCGCCGAATAAACTTAATTCTAGACACTTCTTAGAATACATTGGTAACATATTTTCATAGACTATTTAAAGTTATTGTTCTCACGTTGTTTTAATTCCTGAAGACATGCCAATTCCTTTGCCGAGGGGTAGGAGGGCGGCCCCTGCCAGAAATTTTTCACCCCCTGAAGAATTTTAACTAACTATTCCCTTACTATACTTTAACACAATTCACTCCCTAAAAAACAGTTCGCCCACCCCTGATGCTGTCTCACCCAGTCTAGTTAAAAGCCTGTGACATGCTCTTATCGATTTCGTGTGAACATTTCCGTTCAATATATAAGGAACATTTGCCCATTCCTTCCCAGACAGGTAAAGCTTTCTACCTTTCAACAGCATTGCGGTACCAGGATTTTAAGAGTGGGGACGGCAAATGGAGGGTAAAAGGAAATGCTGGGGGCAAAAACCTTTCGCGCGTAGAGCGAAATCTAGCGTGCAGCGCTAGCTTTAGCGGGTGAGGTCCAGGGGTCTCCCTTAGGGCCCCTGGTGGGGTCCAGGAGGCGAAGGCCCCGAAAGCTTTGAGGTTTTACCATACCTCTAGGTGAAAAGTTAAGTATCAGAATAAGTATATTTTTGTTCATATTGAATCATCAAATTCAAAAATTCCAAATAATTTTAATGTTTTAGGCTATTCTGCCAGACCACTACACTTTTTAGAGGATTTGGTCATAATGCATCATCCAGTGCAAAGATTCCAAATCATTTTAATCTGAGTGGGGGGCATCTGGGGGCAAAGGTTCTGATCGAGGGTAAATGCCACCCTTGCCCCCTTGGTGCCGCCCCTGCTCGTTACATATTTAGCAACAGAAACTAGATTTATAATTTCAATCAATATTGAATTCTAGGTCAAGCATCAGACTGATTGTCGGACGGTTTTGACCATTGTGAAAGCTATATATGATCAAATCAAGACCTGCCACATTTAATGGAAGTTATGCCGTTTATTTCGATAGTCAGCTTACCTTGTCTCACACTTACCTGTACATTTGACTCCAGCATCATTAGAGTGATCGCAACCAGTTGAAATACCTATTCCGTCGTGGTTGCAATCAAAAATGGATGTTTCACTTCCCGTACACTGAACATTGTCCAAGAAGATGGGTCCACTACCCTGACCAAACTCTCCAGGAGAGGTTACTTTGGCAACAGAAGTATCCAGTCCAATTTGACGACAAACAGTTTGAGCATCATCGTCGTTCCAGTTATTGTTGCACACTGTTCCCCATTCCCCATTCACAAAGATCTCTACACGACCTTCATGTGGAAAAGTCCCGCCTGCTAAGCGAACCTCTGTAATTCAAACAACTAAGATGATGGTGAAGAACGAACTCGGAACAGTGTTTTCTTGAAATAGATGTTATTATGCAATATTTTGATATGTGGTTGCTCACCCAAGGAATACGTTATACGTGTATGGTTTAAAAAGGTACTAGGCTGAATGAGTTTTACGAATCTGCTTAGCCCTAAATGTGAAATACTAACGTAAAATTTTAGCATGAAACCGCTCATACTCAAGCTTATGACCGTAGAATGTTGTTTCTGTTTAGTTTTTATGAACTTGCTTTGCATAATTAGAATAGGAAATGTTGTGTGTGCGTCTTGGGGCTTCATTGTAGTAGTTTTTTGGTTTTATGGTCAACTAAGGGATAAGTCATTTAGTCCAAAAGAAATAAGTGCGATTAATAAGATGTGGTAGCTTATCGTTGCTCTTGTAAACAGCAGTTGTATCCCGTAGTTGGAAATGGGAAATATGCTTTACCTGACTACATAATTTCACTGTACTAAACATATAGATTAGTGTGAAAAATGAAGGTAAACGATAACATGGACAGCTTATTTGAAGATAGGAACTACCAATTGGGTGAAAGAAGACATATTCAAAAGTATAATAAAACCATACCTCCACATTTAACCCCGGCAACATCATACGATATTCTACACAGGTTTCTCCCCGATGCATCATGATCACAATCTAGCAGGGAGGATTCCATCCCTGTACAAGATACCTCGTCCAACCAAAATCTTCTTTGAGTGACAGCGTCATAAGGAGTACCAGACAAAGCTTCACCCTTGGGTCCAAGGCCCAACTGTTGACATAGCACACTTGCAGCAACGTTGTTCCAGGGTGAACGATCACAAACATACCCCCATTCGTGCTCTATTAAAATTTCAACATGACCCTCCAAAGGGGTAGGGCCCCTTGAAAGACGTATAGCTGCGAAAATAATGATATTCAAGTGACAAAGGATGTTTTAAAAGTTATAAAATATAGATATCGCTTAAGTAAACTGAAAACATTTAGTTTATCACTCTGGTGGGATTTTCGTAGTAGGTCTATCTCGATAGGATGATGCTATATCCTTATTTGTTGACTCAACTGAAACATGCATCAAGTACATTTACCTGTGCAAATTACACCAACATCATCTGAATGGTCACAACTGTTTTGTCCAATTCCTGCTTGCTGACAATTAGCAACTGTTAGCTCACTACCTCTGCATTCGACTTGATCCAACCATATCGCGCCAGTACCATCTTGTGCTTCATGACCCATCAGTGCGACGCCGACTGAACCGAAACCCAGCTCTCGGCAGATTACTTGAGCGTCTTTGTTGTCCCATGAGGTGGAACAAACTGTGCCCCACTGATTATTTCGATATACCTCTACACGCCCTTCGTATGGACTTTTGCCGTCAACAAGTCGTACATCTATCGGTGAAATGTTATTGCAATCAGGGAAGGAGAAATTGGAAATAATAACAGTTTCAGTCTGACCATTTCTTCATGCTACCTTGAGTCATATAAAGTACACCTGCTTGAATAATTATCATTTTATGGCGGTTCCAATCGAATATATAAATGGGCAGTACTTTCAAACATACGGTTAGGACTTTTATTTGTTACTTTAATGTTTTCCATTTCACTGAAATTATTGTAATATCGCAACCTTTATTCAAAGTTCATTCATCTTAATGTTAGCATAAACTGTACTTAATGACTATTTAATTCATCTGTCTAAAAAAGGTGTAATTTCCATGTTTCACCGCTTGCTAGAGAGATACATATTAACAGAAAAAAGGGCAAATAGATTACCAATTACCTGAACATCTCACACCAACGTCCAGGTCATGGGTACACGTAACTGAACTCCTGTTATCAGAATCACAATGTTGCAAAGAGCTTTCATTTCCACGGCACTTTAAATTTTGGAAAAATATGTCTCCCTGGCCTCCTCCGAAATGTGCATTTCGAATCGGATTACCAGTTTTTCCAAGATTTAATTGACGACAAGCTACAGTAGCCTCATTGATACCCCAAGCATTCCCACAAATAGATGTCCAACGTCCGAAAGTAAATAGTTCAACACGACCTTCCATGTCATCAGAGCCTTCAGCAAGACGAATCGCTGTATCGAATTGTGTGAAACGAAGATTTTCATATGTTTGCAAAAACGCTTTGTTTTGTGTCTCGCTATGCTTATTTCTAACAACAGTTAAAGTGTAAACAAAGAAGGACATTCCACCGAGTTGCACATCTCATCGCAAGCACAGAGGTCATTTAATGTGCTAAAATCAAGAAATATACATTCAAATCATTAATGAAGCTAATACAGTTAGAAAGAAATATTTTCACCTTTAACCTTTACTACTGATGGTTTTAAAAGACGCATTGTCCCACCTTGGGACACCTCTTCACCGAAGTGGCAAAAAATCGTTCCAGCCAGCAAGTAGGAGTTTTTTACACACAAAATGCCCATTTCATATTTTGCCACGTGACATTTAACCTCGGTTGGCATGAAAACCACATATTTTGGTAGAAATTTTCATCCCCACTATCATCCCCACTATACGTGTCAATTTTCATGTCAGTGCGATGTTTACTCTTTGAAAGTTTACTTGTAGTCGTTAACCTCTAACACTTGACCTCTCCTTCCGAGGGTCCGCGAGACAAAATATCCCACTCTGTGGTACCTTCACATCAAGTTTGAAAAAATTCCAGCCCACTAGCAGCAGTTTTTGAAACAAATAATGTACATTTGACCTTCTGTCACAGGCTCTTTGGCACCAAGTTGCCATGGCAACCACATCTTTTGGTAGAACCTATCGTATATTTTCCGTTCCATCAATTGACGTATGACAGTGGATGTTTTCTCTTGGAACTACAGAAAAAGTAATTTTCACAAAAAATACCTTTCACGGCTGACCTTTGACCTTTACTTCTGGTTTATGAGCGTGACATAACGGTATACATAGAGTCCCCCCTCACACACCAAGTTTGAAATTCGGTTGAACCGTTAAGGAGATATTAACAAAACAAAATTGGACACACACTGACACTAACGCACCACATCACAAATTGACACGTTTTCACCCCTCCGTCAGTCACGAACAAATGTTTTCAGCTTGCATTGCCGTATATACTTCAACTGACAAATACACAACAATATTTCATCCTCCTAACGGAGCGATGAGGTGACAAAACCTTACGTAAACATCGTACGCCAGCATCTGATGAATGGTCACAACTGGTTTGGCCTAATCCATTATGAGGACAGTCGAGTAGGAAAGCCTCATTTCCATTGCAGACGACACCACCCAGCCATATAGGCCCGTTTCCTTCAGGGAAATGTCCACCTCCTACAGCCGTAGACGGTGTATCCATTCCTAATTGTGAACAAACCACCGAAGCATCTTCGTCTGTCCAAGAATCATCACAAACTGTTCCCCATTGTCCGCCAAAGAAGACTTCCACCCTCCCTTCGTATGGTTCACTTCCACCAACCAGCCTAACCGCTGTACGGACAGAAGCCATTGAATGGTTGTAGTAATTTGAATCAAACGATGCGGCAATAAGTGGAACTATCACATCACTAGTATGGAAATCAGCAAATAACTACAAGAAATTTATAATATCTAGAGGTACAAAGTTTTAATTGAACAACTAATTGTAATCAAGTTGTGTGCTTTTAACATATGTATGTGTACACACCTAATCGTGCGCCGAAAGAAACAAGTTTTTTTTTTAATAATTTGCTCGAATTTTTTTGTGGGACTCAAACTAAAATCAATTTAGTGAAGGGTTTATTTTGCTTTTACTTGTCTTAATAATCATTAATTCAAACATCTTGAGATCACCTAAGACCGAAGAAGATAAAGGAAGGTTTTAAAGGCACCAGAAACTTGCCACGAAAACATAAATTAAGAGTTTCTGGAAACAAATATATGGGACTCACACAACTCAAGCACAAACACAAAGAAAGAGCGATCTCGACAGATGCACATACTAAAGCGTGCATTCAGAATTCGTGAAGACCATAGACCACTTGATCTCCAGTTATACCCCGGAAATCGGAGCTTCAATACTGAATATAGTCTACCTTCAGTTCTGTCAACAGTCCTTGTAGCTGATCTTATTACTAAGATTGATCTTATGATTGTTATCCTTCCACATTCTGACATTGGCCTCGTCCTTTACCAAAACTTGTTTCATATATATAAGTTGTGTCAATAACAAGATGCCGTAACACAATGTGAAAGGAAGTTGCTACCTGGCCAACTTTACATTCACCACATATTTTGCATCTCTCTTAATGATTATTTGAAAGGAATGAGCGGATAGGAAATCCATTAAAACGATGTCGCTCTTTAACTGCAAGACGTACGTTTTGACATCCAATGAGAAGTTTACTTGGTCGGTGTAGCTTCACTGCTGTAGGGTAACTGATTCTACTTTCCTTCCACACCAAAAAAGGTGATGCAAGGCTTCCTATCCCAAACGTTGGCGCTTACCCCCTTAACCAATATGGGGCTATATATAGCCCCAAAATACTTACAAGTTTCCAACAATCATAACTCCACAACCCTACCACCTAGAGACTTTGTTTTAGT
>WURT03000473.1:0-17079 GCA_009936505.3 Holothuria glaberrima
GAGATATTTTTTTTTACTTATTTCAATATACTTTCAAATTTGTTTCTTCATAAACGTCGGTGTTGTTATTATTTTGTGTACTTGGAAGAACCCAGGCAGATGTGGGATCCTCGCGATTCGCACGTCACAGTTGCTTTGTACATTTTCTTGGCTTAATGGAATGCCATGTATGCATATTATTAGAATTCCATCTTATGTTCTTTGAGAATATCAAGGATCAAATGTTTGCATACATCCACGTTGATACCGTTGCGGTTGATCTGCTGTTACAAAAGATTAGTATAAACGAAGAACTTACTTCTCAAAAAACTCAAACATTCGCGCATGCTTATGACTACAAGACGAGTCTACCATCAGATGATGATACCGCAGAAAGAATTTCCGCGCTCTTCTCACAGGGTTATCTAAGTATTGCAATTTTAATGGCACCTGTACTTGTAAAGAAAATGTAAAGCATACGATACGAGCAGGTTTACATGTCTGTACATACACACGCATACGTATATTTGTGTACGTAAAAGTAAAACGTTGGCAAACAGTTTGAACCCCCCCCCCCGTGTCGGAAATCTGTCCAAGAGGGGTTTCCTACCATACTAAGCTAAAGACGCCAGAATAACCGCTGGACCGCAAAGCTCTCCCAGGCTAGAGGGATTGGGCCAGGGTCCCGCCTCGCCCCGGACCCTTAGTGGGTTTGAGGGACAACGCCCTTTGGGGAATCGATGGACCCCCCATGAGAGGTAATTTTGATGTATTGTTTTTTCGCACTTGAGTCACGGCTGTACCCCAAAATCGTACCCGCCTGACCGCATCTTACAAAGATGCCTAGTTACACATGTGAAAGGACATGAAAGCAGACTATGAAAGTAATACTATAGAAGAGTGACTAAAGCCTGAATAAATTTGTACTTTCTTTATCGGCACTTGTGCTCCTACTTACTGACCCGTGACGAGTGCATCACATGCGGTTTTCTTTACATAAGAAGAAAACGAATAACACCTTTTTTTCTTAGAAACACAGAAAGCTCCAGTCCATGTCAAGGGTTACTATGAGACTATATGTGCATAACAGTTCACATAATAGGGACAAAGAGGTGCAACTTTCACGGCTATACAATTATTTGACTGTCGCCCTAAGTTTTCAGCCACAAAAGAAATGAAATTACGAAACACCGCTTTCATGACAAAAATAGAAACCATTTCACTGCTTTACACATGTCAGTGGTTTCTCATGTGAACATGGTGGGGGACCGGTTCGAAGTTGGTTGACAGACATTCTTATTGGGCTTTAGAGGGTGCGATCAAAATAGTTGAAATTTCTTATTTTATACAAATAAAAAGTCAGGTATTCGTGACATTGAAGGTAAGACGATTCAAAACACATAAAGAATAATGGTTTGCTGCCGTGTACGTCTAGACGGACAGTGGGGTCAGTTGATGCAGAAGGTAAGTTGAGCCACATCCAATAAGAAATGAAGAAACGTTGCAAAAAGTATAACTAATAGTCCCGTAAAAGAAACCCATTATAACAACACTTATGCAAAGAGCATGGTCTAAGGCATAAGTTAGTCAGGTAGTATAGGCTCAGCTAAAAAATACTGAATTTTTGTTTTTAGGTGTATTGATTGAACAAATTGTTGCGTCAAGTTCAAGTTAATTATACACTGAAAAAAATTTTGACCTACACGTATCACATTAAAGATGATATGTCGTCTCGTAAAAACGCAATAAAAAAGTACGCCGGATTTTGGATGACGTCACAGCATACCCTTGTCTTGACTTGGATTGCAAACAGATTCGATGCATTATCGATAATGTTACATTATCGATAGTTTATTGAATCCGTTGGCATTATCGACAGTGTATCGAATTGGTTCGCATTTGAAGTTAAGACAAGGATTTGCTGTGACGTCATCCAAAATCCGTCAGAAGTTTTAAACGCATTTTATGAGACGACATATCATCTTTAAGTATGCAAAATGTCATATTTGATCAAACTTAAATTTTAGAGAAATATCAGATTGTTGACGGAGGTAGCTAGTCATAGCGTGCACCATTTGGGGTAAGTTGATCAACATATGGTAGGGTAAGATGAGCATTAGTGATCCACACGCTCAAAATTTGCTTTAAAAAATCAGCAAACTCTTGCACATCTCCTCATATTGCACCTCTGAAGAAGTTTTGAACATAACTATTCCAAACAATATGTAAAGCAAGGAGAAATTCTCCTTGAATTTCGCAGTTCACAAACAAAAATAGTGTCACGTGATCAAAATAGGCCATTCATGAACTGGAATGATGGAGCATACTAACTTTGATTGGGGTGACTGCATTTTCCCTTTAACATCAAGGTGCCTTCAGTAAATATAAAGAATAGTTTTCATGTCATTAATTCAGTAATTACAAACATCACAATCAGAGTTTAATAAAGAATACCACATGTACACTGTGTTGGTTCAAATTTTTAATTTTTAATGGGGTAAATTTAGAGATTTTTTCTTTCATATTGTGCTGTAACTAATTACTACTCTTTAATACTAAAAGATACCATAGCATTACAAATAACAACTTACTATACTTCATCAATTCAACAATTTTCTGCAAAATGTTAACTAATTCACTTCTAAGTGTACAATTCTTTGCAAAATGTTGAAATAACAACTCATCCTGTTAATTCAACAATTTCTGACAAAATGTGATAAGTGATCATTCCGACGTTTTGCAGAAAATTGTTTAATTGCTCAGTCACATGGATAGAAGTAACAAAGTCAATATTTTTAGAAAATTGTTGAATTTACCGGATGTAATGAATTGTCATTTGAACATTCTGCAGAAAATTGTTTAATTACTCACTTAAAAAAAGAAGTGAAGAAGTAAACATTTTTCAGAAAAAGTGTTGAATTGTGATAAGTTGTCATTTGAGCATTTTGCAGAAAATTGTGTAATTGCTCAATAAGAATGGACTGAATAAGTTAACATTTTGCAGAATAATGTTGAATTGTCCAAATAACACAACTGAACAACTGATCATTTTTCTGAGTTTTTTGTCGATGTAATATTTTCTCGTTGTCTAGTCATTTTTCTGAAAGTGTTAACTTATGGGGCAAAGATATTCTTATCTTGATGGCACTTTTAAGGTTCCGTAAGGCTGCGTTTTCCGTTCCTGTTTTGTGCCATCGAAGTAGCACATATGTACTAACACCTACCCATGAAACCCGTTACCATGGGTACAGGACGACCCGGTAGCCCTGATGTATGTGATGTAATGTAAAATTACAGTGCCTTTCCCATAATACAGTGATATGCATACTGATATTACTTTCTTTGCTCATTTTTTGTTTCTTGTTTTGTTCTGATTACAACCTGTTATTTCTCCATGTCCTCTTCAAAATGCTAACAGGTACTTCCCAAGGACCGTTTCTCCTAAATATTTTAGCTTCTATTGAACAAAGAGAGGTAGTATTAGCGACGATTATCGACTTTTTGATTTTCTTGAAAAAATGATGAGGTATGTTCTAGTTTACATTTTTTAATGGACATTAAAATTTTTTACATCTGCAATATATACTTTTTTGAAAATCTTTGTAATGGTGTTCATTATAGAAGGAAACATCTGGCTTTCTCTAAACTCAAGGCTTTCGCCCCTCCAATCAGGGTAGGGGCGATCGACCCTGTCCCTGTTCCTACGCCTGTGATATAGAACACGCAAGATTTTCTACAGCAAGTTAACACAAAACAATATTTACAACGGGCGCAGTGCGTGCGAGGCTCGACGAAGGAAACAGCGTTTTTAAAGACAGTTTATTCTAGCCAATATAATATTGTTTCTCTTTATTTTCGGAATGCATTATTAGCCATTACATAAAAATATTTCCCAGCTACCTCTTCTTTCCTTTATGTTTCATTTTTGTCAAAGGTCTAGGAAAAGGACACCTCAAGTTTTTCATTACCGTGAAAAAAGATAGCTTCGACTAAAATCCAGGTTAAAGTATAATTTTGAAAGGACGGTCAAAGTTTGAGGGTTATAGGATACGGTAGATAATACTTTTCAAAATCAATGAAATGTTGAAATTTTACAGAGAAATGACCATGAGTTTCCGCCAGGGAAGCAATTTTCATTGGAGTCTGCAAAGGTATGATCGGCTTTGGCAGCCATTCCGGACCATTTCTAGAGAAAATCCAGCAATCCAGGGTATAATTTCAAATGGTAATGAAACGGTTTTTGTGATTATCGCAAATTAAAGTGGTAACAGTCTGTTGAGAAGAATTTTGCTGGAATTTTTACAAATTTCGCCAGAATTTTGGCGTTATCCAAAAATTTTGGGGCACAGTCCCCCTGTTCTCTGCCCGTCTCATACTCCTATGCATCTTCCTATTTTTAGTTCCTGGAATAAACTTTATAATGTTGAAATTTTACTTAACCCCACCCGATCCGTCTCAGAACAAGTGTTTACTAGTGGCTCTGGAACCTTTACGCAGGTTACACTGTTGACTCCCCAATAGAGTTTACAGGGTTTACGCAGGCCACTGAATGAGAATTCCAAATATTTTACGTACAATTAGGGAGCTGTTACGTGCTCCCTGGTAAATAAAGGTATACGGAAATAACGTAAATTCATTGTGCACATAACAATAACCTTTGATGGTTAACAACCATTTGTTCTTAGATATTTCTTTGGAGTCATTAGGACTGAATTTTCATGCAGTAGCCCCGCCTGTTGTGTCAGAAATTCTGACGTGGGGGAAATCACGTAGCTGGTATTGCAACTCTCTGGGGTAAATTGGAAGTAATTACTCAGGCAAACCCTTGATCAGCCATCTAGATACATGAAAGACTACAGCACCCTTAGAACAATTGATGAATTGAGGTGTTTTAAGAATAAGTGGTTTAGAACCACTTATAGGCAGCCGATACAGTGTATAGCTTCTCTTTGGCTAGCTTCCAAAACGCTTGAGAACTTTGTATAGAGGGTATAGCCTGCGTTGCTGAAAACTTACACAGAGTTTGGATGATAATAAAAAGTAGAAATTTTACAGTGTAAGTTAAATGTTAACGTCCCTGTGCTCATAAAGTATACACTCTTACGTAAGTCATGGATATTACGTAATGTTTGTGATTACCTGGAAGTCGCGTTTCAACTCTTCAGTAGCGACACCAGTGACGTGGCCAGAGTACATTTTAGGGGATGAATGGCGGAGGAGGGGGTGGATGACGGAGTATCGTTCACCGCTAGGGCGCCACTCCAGTCTCAGTGGCTAAGCATCCACGCAATTCACAGTTTGCGGACCACTGGTATTTTAAATCATGGATATATATATATATATATACATATATAGACTATATATATAGACTGTATATATATATAGACTGTATATATATATATATATAAATTAATTATTGTGTAAAACTCTACAGAGTTTTACGCGAGTGCGTTCATACACACACACATGCACACACCTACACACACATATATATATATATATATATATTGCTATTTTGGTTTCACAACTGAAGAAGAGCTTTTGACTGCTCGAAATATTTTGTTTTCGTTTGTAATATATCAGTTGGCATATAAGTATCTGTTTTCTACGGTGTTTTCTTTCTTTTCTATATATATATATATATATACTCTTCTCTTAAGCTTTATATATATATATATATATATATATATTAGGTCAAAGTACTGCGTAGCACCTATAAAGTACGTAGGTCGAAAAAAGTAGTAAATAGTGCTAAAGGTTTGTGAAAAAGTCCACGACGTTTCCGGTTTAAACCTTTCATCAGGTGTACAAAAAGTGCAACTGATAGTTGACTCGCCAAATGTGCAAAATTAGAAAACACACAATAACTTTGGGCACGGGCAAACCGGTTAGGAAAACGGACTGTGTAAAGCCGTTAACATCACACAGCAACAAGTCAGGAATGACTGATTTACACAAGTTCAAGTCAAACGGTTAGACCCTGTTTACACTCGATGGTGGGGGCGAAAGCCTTGTTTCGCTCCCCCCCCCCCCACTTTTGATGACACGCTGCCAAAATATTGCATTGAATACGATGAAATTACTTCAGAGTTTGTTAAACATTGCACCATTTTGCATCTAGGGCACTTTAAATAGTCAAAAAATTCCCAAAGGGACAAAATTACTTCAAAGTTTGTCAAAACTTGTACCATTTTGCATCTAGGGCACTGCAAATAGTCAAAAATTTTCCAGGGGGAGGGGGAACACCCCCTCCCCTAAGCCCCCAGGACATTGGTCAATAACATACACTTCCGCCCCCACTTTCAAACAGCTTCCCACGCTTATGAAAGTTGAAGCCTTTTTGTTCACATATTTTGATTTAATCTCTCTATCTACAATGATTCAAGTTGATTTTTAACGTATTCACTGGTATCGCATTTCAAGGTCAAATTAAACACTAATTCAATATTAAGAAAAAAAAGGATTTTGGAATGAGTTTGTCGGTATTCCATAATAAAACATTTTATTACATAAGTATTTTCTGGACAAAATAACCTTCAAACAGGGATAATGTTCAAAAAGGAATATCTTTAGCTAAGGTGTCGGGTTTGGAGGGCAAAGGTGTAGAGTTTTTCAGAAGGTCATAACGAAAACGCCAAGGGCTGGACACTTTTTGCAATGGATACGAACATTTTACTTGGTTGTCTTGCTTCCATCCATTGTAACAGAAATATATGGTACATTCAGTAGGTCCGTGAAAAATCGATATACTTTCCTTGTATATCCCGTCAAGTGAATAATAAGAAGACACACAACTCACTAAGGCATTTGTAGTTGACTAATCGTAAGAAAACAAAACGTACATTTTTTTCTTCCCCACTCACGTTATTCTCATTTTATTTTCCTGCAGTTGTGCTGTCTTGTCCCATCAGACCTTAACTGATGCTAATAAAACACATTCTTACATTGTAAACTAGGCTGAATAAATTTATGAAGAATTAACTCAGACTTAATTAAGGTTTAACTAATGATTACGTGAAAATTGGGTCACATGACTGGTAACTGAAAAAGGTTGACATATCAACTACGATATTAATTCACTAAATTGTTCATATGATCTGGGGGTAGAGAGGTTGAACTGTTAAGCTTTGTGTCCTGACGTAGCTCCTTCAGGGAGCAGAACTCCTTCGGGAGTATTTGTTTGCAGGCCCGTAGCCAAGGGGCCAATGAGGGAAGTGGGAAGCCCCTGCAAATTTTTTTCGCCCCCTAGAAAATTTCAAGTTGCCATTGAATTAATACATTTTTACACATTTGGCCCTCTGAACAAATTTTCGCCCCTGGAAGTCATTTCGCCCCCCTTGTACCTTTCAGTACCTTGTCTGGCTATGGGCCTGTTCGTTTGGTTTCGACCCTTGGCTCTTCACCAGAGAGTCGAAATGACTTTGCAAAAAAAGTTCATATGCTAACAAAAAGCTGTACAATAAATTGACCTAACATGTTTTGCAAACTATGGCATAAAATACAAGGCTTGTAAGTAAAAACTTTCGAGTGCAAACCTTCATACCGGTAACATAATTTTGCTTTCAGGACCTTCGAAATAATTCGGATAGTTGACCTTTCTCTTCGAGTGCTTCAGTCCGCCGCGTAATCAGGCCTTTAGCCAAGGAGGGCGAAGCCCTTCTGAAAAATTTTCTCCCCCTCTAGAGAAATTTCAAGTTGCCTTTGACTTAATACATTTTTACACATTTGGCCCCCTGAAAAATTTTTCACCCCAGTGGAAGCCATTTCGCCCCCTTCAATACCTTGTCTGGCTACGGGCCTGCCGGTAATCGACTTTGTCGGCTAGGCAACGTTTGATGTATGTTGGGCAATATGAAAAAAACAAAAAAACCAACATCGATGTATCGCGATAATATCGTCAAAACGGATTATCCTGTTATAGACAAGGCTAAATGTGCCCGAAATATGCCTACAAAATTTTACACCTAATTTTTTAAATAAGGACGAAATGGATGAATTAATGCTGAAATTACAACACTGTTTCATCTTTTAAATTTAAATGATCGGAATTTCAGTCCCCAAAAAGTCAAAGTTACCCCTTTGATCTTTCGATCAAGCAATTATTTTTTATTTCGTCATATCATGATAAGGAGTATCTCATATCGCATATCGCTCTCGATATGGACTTCTGGCGACACGATATATATATATATATATATATATATATATATATCGTACATTACCTAACCCTACTTTGATGGCAAGTCAATGCTATATAATGCAATTATAATTGGGAGAAAAACGAGAGAACCCAGAGAAAAAAACTCATATACATCCAGTGGGATTACACTGGTGTACGGCAGCTGACATAAAACACTCTGCAACATGGGCCGCTCTTTGTAATTTTGTTTTAGGGGAGAAGCAAAATCAAGTCCCTATTCAGGGAGTTTCGGACGACCCCCTGGTAGCCTGGCAATATCAATGGTCCGCTGCGGATAGGACAGTAGGAGTATGGTCATTATTATGCATTACGGTGATGCCTCATGAATTGCCTAGACCAAATGGTCTCGCTGGTGGAAGGTTTCCGGCCCCTGGTTTCAAACATTCTCGCAACCCGGTTAAAATTTTTGCAAACCATGACTTTTCCCCCTCTCAGTTCTCCTATACACTGCTTCTACTGCATTAAATTGAACACTGACTGGATGTGACTTCAGACCTTTCAGCCACATCATGTTGGATGAGACACCGATACAGCTTCAAATTCAAAAATTCTCGAATTTTACATTAATCTGTTAATCCTTACATCCTCGGGTAGGTATGGCTTTAGAAGACAATAAGTGACTTTGGCGATCATCAGTGGTTACGGGCCATATTAGTTTTACCAAATAAAAATTTCCAGTACTGAAATTTTTTGACACATGCGGAAAACACAATAAACAGATGAAACAAATGTCATGGAGCAACTTACAAGTTACGTTCCCTGCAATGGTTTTAGGAGACATTTTCAGCAAAAGAAATTTAAGTTAAGTAATCTTCGTGTCAACTTATTATGGCTCCCTTTGTTAGACAGTGTGAAATATCATTTTTTATCACCCATTGAATGAATTGTTCAGGAGTCTGAAAATAAGCTGAAACCATGACGACTCGACTAATATTAATTCACATGACAAGTGGTTGAATGACCCAGGAAACCTACGTTGAAACTTAAAATTATCACGAAATACATTCTTGACAATTAGTATATATGACATTTGTGAGATAGCAGAGATCATTTCGTCCAAATTTAGATAAATCTTTTATTTATGCCATCTCGAATAACGTTATTTTTCGAAACATTAAAGACCATGCTCTGCCACCCTGCCAACACTGCTCTAGTAGAAGCAATATCTATTTGTGTCTAGCTCAAAGTCACCTTACATTGTGACATACTAAGAGCAAACCTAAATGCAATGAAGAATCTCCTGTCAGTTTATCTGAATCTCATAAGAAGCCACTGTTTTATAGCCCCTGCCAGTGACGGAGCTAGGGAATTCCGTCAGAGGGACGAGACTGGCCTGTAGGTGCTTTGAAGTAGGTAAAAACCTTATACCTCAATATGATCTAAATAATGGCTTTTCAACCTTGTTTAGATTTCCTCTCATGTTAGACTACTTTTCCCATTCCTCCTCCACAAGTAGGCTATTTCTATTCAAACATGTTTCCATTTTCAATTTCTTTCTTTCACATATACTAGTATAAAAGCGAACCATTTTAGTTTACTTAATGTTCATGATTTTCAGGTTCAGATTTAGAATTTTATGTAAACAGGGGCTCAAGTTTTGATGGTAAAGACTAAATCTGCTCGAGTCAAAAACAGGAAACCCTAGAACTGTAAAAGAGGAGGACAGAATTTGGAAAATTACCGTAATTACTGTTAGATGTACATTTTTGGTATTTGAAAATCAAGATGAGATCACAAAGAACCATACGTTTTCGTGAAATCGTATATCACTATGTGACCACTTTGCAATAGCCAATAATTAAGAACATTGTTAGAAATGGCCAAGATGGAAGGTCCGCCTGTCCCTCTAGAGTACCTTCTTCATGGAAAGTTAAATTTATTAGATGTGATTTCCCAGTGGGGTAACCAGGGGGCGATTGAGGCGGTCGCCCCCCAATGAGGTGAAAAAAGAAAAAAGAGAAAAAAAAGAAAAATAGAAAAACGGAGGAAGAAGAGGGGAGAGAGAGAGGGGGGAAGTGGTAGCCCCCCTGAAGAACATGAAGGGTTGGGGAGAGGGAGGTAAAGACCGGGAAGGCAAACAAGGTATGGATTCAACGCAGGCCCCTTGTCCCCATACGTATAGCGCAAAGCGCTGCCTTACGCAAGACATTTCTGATGCATATATATCGTATATAAATTTAAGCCCTTTTGACAAATTAAAGACGCTGCGAGCATTACGCGACCAGTGTTTTAACCAGCCCCTATTTATGCGACAATGTCGCATAAACGACGACAAATGTCGCACAAGAAATCTGACAAGCAAATTCTACGCCAGTGAAAATTTTGATAGAACCAACCTCACCAGAAAAATTTTCCCAGTTCCTTGCTGCCAGAATATCATATTTGTCTGCTTTAATTGCCCTCATTGTAACCTTCGAGCGCCACTACCCTAATTTCATCTCGAAGATCAGAATGTAGACTGATTCCGTGCGTAACGTCCGTGGCGCCGGCCGGGCTCCTCATTAGGGCAGAAATCCACTCAATTTCATCCGCCGCCCCAAGATGAAATCCTGGCTACGCCCTTGTGATTTCCTGGCATTTGAGAATCGATAAAGTGCAGAAAGAAGCATTTCTATGACATGACATGAAGTGCTGGATGACCACTCTGCATTTACTGAGTAATCGAGCCTGTTATCATGCCCATGTACCCTTGACAATGGTCACTTAAAGGAAAGCAAAAGAAAGTTGCCCATCGGATACGAGGCCAGTACACTAAAACCATTCCCACTAATACGTTTACTTTTTTTTTAACCAGAAGGCTCTTTTCAAATGTTTTGAGAAACAGTTTGTGGAAGCTATTTTATGATCTGCATAGACTATTTGTATTGTTCATGTTGACAATTATCCCGGAAGGGAGCAGGGCTATTTTTGCGCCCTCCTCAACATCTTCCATGGGACTGCATGCGGTCGTGAATTAAAGGTCATCCCGTGTATTTTGTAAGTTTATTATCACGCCCGGGTAGGAAGCAATGACCTTAGCAAAGCTCCACCGTACATCCGTGCGTATATAGCGTGTAAACAAGTTGGGCTAAACCTGCCTCCAGATCACAGAAGATGATCTTAATCCTTAAAATATAGTACAGATGATGGCGGCTGTTTTGGGCATTTTGTTGTCTGGGCCTAAAAATAACACTATAATATCATGTAATTTGGAAGCAATGCCAATAATGGTGCAAGAGTAAAGTACAGTACAAACTAACAGGGTGCCAACAGGCGATTTGAGTCAGGGGCGGGGACCGGCCCCTGACTATATGGACGTTCTGCCACTGGCCCCACCCATACAAGGAATAAAAACTATCAAAAGATTTCAGTTTTTTCGACAACCAATAGAAAAGCAGTCTCATTCTCTTATTCTTCCAGGTAACACACCACTTACTTACTAATAAACCACCATTAGTGGTTTTGTATAATGTTGACCTTTTGTTTCAAATCCCCTGACAGGATCAGTGGTGCAGCTTCCAGTAGTCAGAGTGACCCCTTCCCCGTGGATTCAGATAGGCTGCCGGGTGAGCCCTTTTCAGGTTTTTAAGGTAGGCTTCTTTTTCTATTTACTTTTGATATTGTGTTCAATGACTGAGATGATTTCATCGTATTGTTTTTGAGGTCTATTTGACAAAAAAAAAATGCTTATCAGCAGTCATTATCGGCACGATTTGCTATTGATGAGGATCATTTCCATACGCACGCGTTGATTGGCAAACCTGTAGCATCATATGGCTTCGCTTGTTTAACGACGGCGCAGTGTATTTATGAGTATAGCTCTTCCTTTTGAAGATACTTTGTGTCTGGAGATATTTCTATTTGCGAAGATCGTCGTTACCAGTAATTTATAATACAATAGGCTACTTAAAGAGCAGTTCTCACCATCCCAAACAATTCCAATTTTTCTAACTAATCAACTTGTAGCTCTACTCCCGTAACTGTTTAAAGCAAGCCTTATGGCACAGACCGAGAGCCAAAGCTGACAAAAAGTAGCTCTCGGTTGTATGATTTTCTGGCATAACCGGGAGCAACTATTTCATGACCAGGAGTGGCCTTTAGCAATTCTTGATTTATACAAAGTGTGATACGTTCAAACAACGAAGCTTTAGCGGGCGCTAAAAACAAAAAAGTGCCGACTCCCGGTTGTCTTATTTTTGAGCGGACCGGGAGCAAAACATAACGAACCGCGAGGTAAAAATCGCCGCGGCTTAACATAAGCCTTGGTTTAAAGCTCCTCCTTGTGCAGACACAAAACCATTTTATTGCTTATAGGCCTAAGGCCATGTCCTGGTGAGCATACAAGGCTGTAATGTGTAATCCAAAAAATCTGTCTGCATTGTGTAGCTACTCTGCATCTTTTGATTTTCAAACTTTGAGCAGATTTGAGCAGAATTTTCAAACACAGAGCAGATTCCAACTAAAAAATTTGATACCCTCGCATTAAAAATATACTTTGGGGTGACGAGTGTTTGTCTTTAAAGGTAATTCTGACAAACCAGAAACATCAAACAGACAAAGCTTCGAAACAGGAACAGCCATACTTCAAAAGATTGCGCACACCGTTCATTTAAAAACAATGGCATAGATTTCAAGAAATCACGGCCTGAACCAGTTTGGAGACTTCCAAGTGTTAAGGAGAAACGTTTAAAGAGAGATTTATTTTTTTTTTCAAAAGTGTACGTGGCCCCCGTGGGATCATATGACATATATTAGCCTTGGTGTAAAAAGGGGAATCTACCTGTTGTGACGTTATTTCAAAGGTCGTTTGACGTAAAAAGACACTAGCCCGAAAAGAATCACAACTTGCACACAACCTTACACAGAAGTTTAATTTCCTGCGTGAGAGTACTCGTATTAATGTTTTACCTTCAGATCCGTAGGTCTTAACTTGAGCTGTGATTACAGACGAAATAAATGATGGTCCCTATCGTTAATCCCTCAAATTTTAAAGATTTCAAGTGCACACCTGCGTAGCTGGCGCAAAGATTTTCACTGCTATTATGTAGAGACCGCGATCTGTATTCGAAAGAGACGGGTCAAATAACCTAACAGGGCCGAAGGTGTACAGGTAGCGAGGGTGCTTCCAGAAAGTGTTGTCGTGTGAGGTCCAGGTTTCCAACATTAGGGCCTTTGGCGGGACTCGGGAATACGGCCGAGTGGCGGACATATGGAAGGCCCGGAAACAACACAGTTGAGCATTTAAATGATGACCTACATACGGTAACGCTATTTGATCCTTTTTTCACTACGATTTGGTTAAACAGGGGAGGGGATAATTAGAAGCCCTTGAGTAAGATAACCACTGGTGCTTCTATGAATAGGTATGGCAGGACCTCTCCGGAAACTTGGGAAAAGTTTAAAAACCTTATACACGCGATTTCCCTGTTTCTGAAGTTGATGACAGTGATAACCATTGTAATGGCATTTTCAATATCTCATAAGGAGCATTTTTTCCCACCAGCAGAAATAGTGGGGTTCGGGTTTGGTTGGTATCCACTGAGCAGGCCGAATTATCCAATAGGTAGCCTTTAGTGGACTCTGTGCGTATTGGTCTATTATGAAAATGGAGCATACGAAATACACTGTATAATGTTGAAGAATACACTCTCAGCTTTCCTATGTCTACTATAGAGCAAGGGACAACCAAGTACCATGGAAGTACCAACTCGGATGTAGAACTTCCATGGAAGTACTGATATACCCGATATCCATGGAGCCTGCTGAATTTTACGTAAGTTTTACGTAGGCCTATTTAGGTTATTGAGAACGATTAATGCACTTTTTGAAATCGCTTCCTGTTTCAGGGGAGGCTTGTCAAGTGTGGAGTCGGCGCCTCCTGGTCTCGAGGCTGCGGATGGGCAGCAACCACACCAACAATGTGTTCTTTGGTGTCACCAGGCAGTTGCCACTATGATGTGTCAGGAGGAAGGGACTCATGTGATATAATGTATATTACGATTGCGAATATGTATACTATGGTGTCTCACTTGCCAATTAGTGTACGAAATGGATTTGTAGAAGCCCAGTTAGGGCCCAACTGTGCATGTTGGCTGGGGAATTATGGGGTGTGCTGAATGGATGGATGGGGGTAGCTGGGGTAGGTATGTGGACGGGGAGGACGTACTTTGTCCTTGACTCAATTGGCGGAGTGATCTCCAATAATCCCCATTGGGGGAACAGTAAGAGGAAACATTCATTCACGGTGTCACTCAGGCAGATCACTTGGGACTTTGCGTCACTAGCGTCACCAACTTTTAACTCATACAGGGGCGTCGATTTGATTTTGAAAGTGGGCGGGGGGACATCTGACCTAAACTTCTCTCCTGTTCTGGTGAGGAGTCTATAAGAGGAGGGTCCCAAATGCAAAATGGCGTCAAATTTTTCAATATATGGGGTTGCTATGAAAATTAGGGGTATTCTTCATTATCCAAAGGAAAAACTGCATGCACGCTCAGCCAGGGGTGGTGCTCAGGGCCTTTTTTAAGAATATTTTAGTGGGGGCCATGTACGAAAGGGACCATTTTTCGCGCTGCGCGCGAAACCAGCTGTGAAGCCCGAGGTTAGCGGGTGGAGTCTAGGGGCAAAGCCCCTGTTGGGTCCCAGGGGGCGAAGCCCCCGGAACCTCTGAGGTTAAAGCATATTTCTGAGTGAAAAATACAGTCTCAGAGTAGGTATATTTTGGTCCATCATAGTGCAGCCATCAAATACAAAAAATCCCAATAATTTTAGTGTATAAGGCTATTCCTCTACTCAGGCCACCATAATATTAAGTGGTTGGAATCCGGGGCCTGCTTTAGGGCTCCTGGTGGGGGTCCAGGGGGCGAAGCCCCCGGAAACAATTAAAAACAAAATTTCCCAAAAAGGGGCCATACTGGGGGCCAAATGAGCTGACTGGGGGGCTGTGAATGAGACTGCGGGCCATGGCCTCCAGTATGTATGTTAAAAAAAGGCCCTGGTGGTGCTTTGATTTGGCGACATGAGGGCCAAGCGCCCTGACTGAGGCCAGCTACTCTAGCCATGACAGATGCACTGGGTTGCCAAAATGATGCCGACCACAAAATATAAGGCGCGCGAAGCGCGCCGAAAAATTGGGGTTATATTGAAAAAGATTTAATAATTTTGTTTTCACTAAGAAAAGTTGAAAAAGTTTGGGTTTTTAATAGAGAATTTGCCCTACTTAAGAGCAAACCAAGAAATTTGATGGGGCGACTGCACGGTCTCCGTCGGGGAGTACATTCTTCATGTTACCCATTAAGGCTCCCAGATCAAACTGATTTTTTTTCTTACAACATCTGTTTGCCACGATGGTGAGGTTGAAGGAAGAATCTTCCAAAAGGTAGGGAAAAGAGGTTAGAACTTCGCAACGTTGCATTTTCGTGTTCCTCTAGAGTCTAGAATCACGACTACAGTATTTGTGGAACCTTTAACGTGAAATCAATCCAATATATCTGAAATGACGGGCGTTACAGCTAGATAGAACTGAAGATGAAAGCGCGCGTAGCGCAAGAAAATTTTTTGAAGTTATAGAAAGAATTGTGATAGAACTTACTGCCTACGGACCTGATAAAGAGCCACGCGGAATACCTTCTGAGCATATCTGTCTCCACCACTACTCGCCTACATGTAGTGTTTTAGTTACCTCACTTTTTAGTTTCAGGTGACAAAAGTGGGGGGACAAATGTGTTAGTGCCCCTCCTCCCAAAAAGTCCCCCCTGACCCCCAAATCGGCGCCCATGAACTCATGGTAATAGTCTTTTGATCTTGCCGCTAAACCGCTTATTTTCCACTCCCTGTGGTACTACACGCAACAGTTGAACACACTAAATGCGGGGGAATATTACTTAAAACGTCCTTTATTGAAAGTTACACGCCTCAGTCGGTAACTTTGTGATTTGTAATTGTTTTACTCTAAGCTGACACAACACAGATCGAGCTGCTTTGAGCACCAAGAAGAAACCCGCCATAATACCTGTGTGGTTTCTAATCCTTGTTGAAAGCCAATGAGTACATTCACTTATCATCTCCCCTACCTTTACAGGTCGTAAGTCCGCCTGTTAAGCACACATCTTATCTTCAATCGGTAAACAAGATTCTTGCGTATCACAAACAAACATTTCGTGATAAACTCTTGTTTTCGTTTTGAAAGTGTCTCTTCTGTAAGTATTTTATAGTCCTTCTCCAACTCACTTAGCCCTCCGAGATTAAATACTAACGTACTAGAAATCTCTCTAGTTACACATAAGCTTCTTTCAAAGTTTAAAGATCATTCCTACGATAGAAAAACCCAAAGGTTAAAACCATGTCATTAATTGGAAAGTGTAGGCATGTAAACTCAACGACAGGATTTCTTGTTAAACTTTGTCCTTTAAATTTTAATGGTACTGCATTGTGTATTCTTGTTATTAGAGAAGTGGCAAAATCTTCGCATACAGTTTATAGGCTTTCGTTTTGTTCAATTGCATGGTGATATTTAGTTCTTCTTACAAAGCAAGGGCGTAGGAAGCGGGGGGGGGTTCAGCCCCCAGCGAAATTTGTAGGGGCGGAAGTATGCTTCAGTCCCCCTCACTTTCTAAGGCCAAAAACCCCTTATTTGTCTCTTCTGTTGAAAAATATCAAATATTTGCAGTAATTTACCTTAAAATTTGTCCAAAAATGATGCACCAAATTGCATCTAAAGTCCCTCAAAAGTCAAAAAATTTTGAAAGATATGTCAAAACTTTGCAGCAATTTAACTTAAAAATTAGTCCAAAATGCATCTAAGTTTCCTAAAAAAATCCAAAACTTTTCCCAAAAAAGTAAAAAATTTGCAGTAATTTACCTTAAAATTTGTCCAAAAATGATGCACCAAATTGCATCTAAGGTCCCTCAAAAATCCAAAA
>WURT03000484.1:0-12285 GCA_009936505.3 Holothuria glaberrima
AAAGAAATGGGATTACATGGCATTATTTGGAATAAAACACATCATCGAAACCTCAATGCATTTTTGCATTCTGGTTTTTTGTAGCTGTAGATGCAATTAGGGAATCAAGATCTAGCTGTGACAACTATGAATATGTGCTGGACACCAGATGTAGAGATGGTATTTGTATTAGTGTCATGTACATTGCCAATGTTCTGTTGTTACTGTCTATTCATCTATAGCCACATTTTTGGTGTTCAACTGGAAATGTTGAATTGTTCCTATCACGTTCCGTGAACTCTAGCCATTTCCAAGAGCCACAATTCATTCCTCTTCCCTTTAACAGTTATTGCTTCATGTCAGTATTTTGCTTTGTCCTGACAGTGCTGAAAATGGATTGGATGAGCTTTTCAGCAAGCCAACCCTTGAACCAAGGGGTGGACATACTGCAGGGACTTCAAAAGAACTTGTAAATAGTGGGACAGTTTTTTACCCAGCAAACTACCCAAAACCTGATTATGAAATCGAGAAATATGTGAGTATTGGTTTGACAGATCCCACTTATAATTGTTACTTTGTATACTGAGTGTATTGTACATGTCATTGTACATAAATTTAGCTGTGTACCTACAGTGCCAAGTGTAATTACTTATCTGTATTACCGATAAATAGCTTTAAGTTTCTTATGTGTGCTTTTAGTTTGATGCAAACATTGGTAATCATGAAATGGTTTTGCAGTGGTCTGTTACTCTCTGTTCACCATGTATTTTCTGCAGGTGACATCCATGTAGAAAGGTTTACCTTCCACCATGAATGCTTACCAACTGGTATCTTTATAACCAGTGTTCAAGTAATTAAAAACTGACATTGATAGTATCATATTACCATTCTTGTAGCAAGCTGAGCGTATCAAGAAGAGGAATGCAGAGGGTGAGCCTATCTATGCAAAGGTCAAGAAGTCACGTCCACCTTCTTTTATGGCCTCTCAAACTGACCAGGTTGCTAGACCTCCATCCTTTGAAGCACAGAATAATGGAATTGTTCTTGGCACCTCAGAAAGCGATGCAGACTTTGTCACAGATCTCTTTGATCCTATTTTTGCAATGGATGATGGGAATGACCTGGACAGTGTTACTAATATGGACCAAGCATTACGGGGAGGGGGAGACACTCCTTCAGTAGTACCCCCAGGACCAACTATCAGTCAACAAGGTATTGTAGTGAACAATGCAAACAAATGTAGTTTATTTATTTCAGCATTAAAGGGCATTCAAGCAACACCCATTCATGCATCTGTGGTAATGCAAAACACCTGCACTGTATTTTGAACATGATTTAATGTGTAATTAGCTTTTCACTTGTTAGGACAAACAGTAGAAATCATGAAGTGTGTGCCATATTGCAAGTATCACTTGTCACAGTTTGCTTACAAATTGTACACTGTGTGAAAATGTCAAGAGGTGGGTT
The DNA here is from genome assembly GCA_009936505.3 of Holothuria glaberrima. Classification (NCBI taxonomy): domain Eukaryota; kingdom Metazoa; phylum Echinodermata; class Holothuroidea; order Aspidochirotida; family Holothuriidae; genus Holothuria; species Holothuria glaberrima. Next base: position 1,447 of record WURT03000484.1, read on the forward strand.
TGTGGAGAGTGTTGCACAACTAAAATTTATTTTTGTGGGCTGTGAAGGTCATGATAAGAATTGGTCATCATAGTATGCATGTATGTTCATTCCTTTTGTAGTGCCTGCTGCAAACTACTTCAATCCTGTACCCCAGCCTATGTATGCATGTGAGTTACCCAGTCACTATCTTTTTGTTTGATACTCTTTGTTCCATTTTAACACATCCTTTTGATAAAAGTAATGATAAAACTAGAACCAGAAATAGAAATAGTCAAGAAAATCATATTCGTATGTTATGAATGAAAGTTTTGATTTCTCAAGCAAGTGCTTTTGGCAACCAATTTCTCATGTTTGATCTGCTGATGGATCTGTGATTCATTGTATGGTATGAAATAATGATTAAAATATTACACCAATTGATGTACTATAGTACACAATGAGAGGATTTCTTTCACCTATTCATGCTTAACTGACAGTACCCTAACAGGACCTTATGTATTTTGCAGCTGGGATGGCCTTTCATCCTGCACCCATGATTTACCCACAACCTGCAGCAGGGTACATGCAGGTACCCCAACAAGTAGCAGGTAGGCCTATACTATCTAAAATTATAAGTAGATTCTATACATACATATATAAGCTTTATCTTAAAGTTAGTATGAAAGTGGTCAATAGTGATTATGATAATCCATATTAGATGTCTCAGGTGCTGCATCTGAACTTTACGCTCTGATACAAAGCATTGACACTTGATTTGATCCGCGCAAATTTCATAATACCATCCAAAGGGTTGGTTACTAAAACCATAGACTAAGTAAAGGTTGTGATACCTGATCAATAGTTGGGAGGCATCTCCTCCACACACACACACACGCCCACACCCATACACACCTCCAATGCCTTATGGGGTACTAGGAAAGGACCCGATAGGGAATGCAAGGGAATTTCCCCACAGCGAAGCTGCCTGTGAAGTAGGCATGGTGAGCTACCTGCTTGAGGGCGGGCTGCGCTTCAAGGCAGGCATGTGCAGCTGTGTGTGACTTCCAATTGCAGTGGCCAAATTTTCTGGCAGCTACGCCAGTTTTGATCCGCACGGGAGCGAGAAAAGACGTGCAAGAGCGGAGCTCTCAGTGGCTGCCTCGGTACCTGTTAAGGACATGTTTGTGAGTGCATGCACACCAACACACACACACTAACACACACACATCTAAGTCTTGGCTACACAGACTGTTGGCAGATAGGTCAATTGTGGTTGTTCAAACTTGAAGAGAAAATGCAGTCACCTCAATCAAAATTAGTACGCCCAGCACTCTAGTTCATGAGTGGCCTATTTTGATCATGTGAAAATATTTTTGTTAGTGAACTGCACAATTCAAGGAGAATTTTTGCTTGCTTTACCTATTGTCTGTAATAGCTATGTGTAAACCATCTTCTGAGGTATTTGTACTGCAGTAAGAGGAGATTTGCAAGACTTTGCTGATTTTTCAAAGCAGATTTTTGGGTGACAGCCTATTGCATGCCCTTTAAAAAAGTGAGTGTGCTAATGTTTCTGGGCAATATAATACCAAAAGTATTAATGGCCATCACAAAACTTCCACCATTTCTGCAGGTAAAGGTTTCCCAAAGGGCTCTTTCGGGGATAAGCAGCAATACTCTTCAGGAATATTACTTTCTTGAGGTATCTAATGGCAGTAGCCAAGTTGTTTCAGACAGTTATAGCTCAAATATGGTGTTGGCCAAACAGTTGGTGGCAGGCAGTGAATGTTTGTCTCCCAACCTTCTCCATTTCTCATGTTCTCATGGTATATAGAATCTGAAATTGAGGAGAGTTGCTCTGTCCATGGATCATCCTCATCAAATTTTCCTTAAGGATTATAATTAATGAACCATCTGATGGCTTGGAATCTTCATAATATGGCCTCTGCTCATATTCACCATTTTGGTATTTCCTTTTTATTTCAGACCAAAAATGTAAAATGTTTATAACAAACAAGTCCTTTGATTCATTGTACTAGACATTATATATTCATAAAAACATAAGCAATGATATATTTTGCAATGTCCTTAAGGGCATGGAGTAACTTCCAGTGGGTTAGATGAGGGTCTGCAGCAGCGTCCGAAAAACACAGGTGCGGAGTGCGATTCCACCCCCGAAAGGTCCAAAAGAGCACCCGAAATTGAATTTTGGAGTGCGAAATTTCAGTTGCATGTTGCGCAAAATTGCCCTCGTAAATTTCCCGCGCCAAAAAGTATGGGATAGAATTGCCCAAATAATTTTAAAAATAAATTATTTTGCCCAAATTATTGGCCAATATTTTCAGTTCATGACTGTTTTTTCTTCTTTTGTATCAAATTCATCTTTGCTAGAAATCATATGTGGCCTGTGCATCACCAAGCTTCGTTGAAGCTTTCAATTTCTTTCTCTATCACATTGGAATTTTACCTTAACAGACTCGAGGTAATGCACAGCTAGCTATCATTATTTTCTAACATGACAGCTCAGTGCAGGTGTTTAATAAACCGGACTTCGCTTGGCAGGCGCCATATCGCGGACCCGTGCATATGTTCCGCTGCAAACCTAAATGAAGTAGTATACATACCAAAATGGCCTACAACCTCAACTTTTCCTTCTGCTTTTTTGGAAATAATTATGTTTGCATCCCATACCTAATATGAAATGAGCTGTTCATTGTCTCTTTGACTAAGAGATAGAATATCGATAAAATGTTATAACCGTATCAAAAATGATATGAAATCATTCAAATTCTTTCAAAAATATTTTTGCAATCTGTGACCATGAGTGCAAGTTTTTGACTTGAAAATGTAAGAAACTTCAGCTTTGAAGTACATAGTTGGATTGCACAAGTAACCTACCGCTTGCTGCATGCATCTTGCACTGCAGAGAGTACCATTTCAAAATACATCGTTTTACAGTATCAAACATAAACAAATTTGTCAAAAATGACAAAAACATTCTCCTGGCATGTTCAAAAAGGTTCTCAAACAATTATCTATAATATATAGGCAACTTTTAGTTGGAAGGTTTTTCCCCACGAGACACAATTCTCTACAGGGGCTTTGCAGTTTGTCATTACCTAATGTGTAAAATACATGGATAGGCCTACCAAGATTCTATAACCAACACAATACATGTCCAGAAGTTGTCTGCTTACTGGTGGAACTACAGGGTCTAAAATTTTCCAATCATTTTCATTCCAAAGTGTTGACAAATGTTGTCTTAGATGCTGGTATGAATGTTCAGACTTATTTATGGTCAGGATAGGATCTATGCTTGTCAAAACAACTCAAATATTTTTGAAGTCTTTTGCCATACATACACTGTTACGAGAGACTGATACAGTCTTATGACTTCAAGTCCATGCAAACTGAACCCAAGTTCACATGAATCTAACACCCCTCTAAGTCCTCTTTCCATTCTATGTGGGGGGGGGGGGGGTCATGAGTTACCACCAAACAAAAACTGTGCCCCATCCTCTCCAACCCCAGCAGGGACCACAGGACCAATTTTGAAGTGGAGTGGGGCTAATCGATCATTGAAGCAGCCTAATATGTTAAAGAAAATAAAAGCTCCAATTCCCAGTTTAAGGCCATCCAAAATGTCCACTTCAGAAAAATTGCAGGGCCAAAGCCCCCATAGCCCCCGTCTGTGCTGTCCCTGCCCTGTCAGAACAAAGGTAGTGATAAACGTCCTTTACACTGGGTTTCAGCTCAACATCCCATTGGGTGCTTGTACCATCACTACTTAAAGGCTAAAACAGTTTTTTTATTATCATTTTTTAGCCCCCTAGATTTTTATTTGGCCCCTTAATTCTTTGGGTTGGGGCCCCGTTGATTCCCAGTTGTGTGGTACCAAGCAAAAGGAGTTCACTTTTCATAGGAAATCATGAGATCTTGAAAAGATATCATTCAACTGCAACAAAAAGAAGTAAGCAACTCGCATACATTTATTTCATGAATAACTTTTTTTTTTGTCTTAGTTTACATGTATTAAGTATGCAAATTGCTGTCTTTAGTAATGCATTTAGGGCCATTTATCAATGAATAGGAAATAGCACCCAAAAATTCCAAAGTAGCACTCGAAATGGAATTGAGAGGGGCGATTTTGTTTTGAAAATAGCACCCGAAATTGAAGAAATGTTTCGGACCCTGGTCTGCAGCACCTTTGTCAGAAATTCTAATGCCAAGCTTTCTACCAGCCCTATAATTCCTATAAGTTTTCTATACTTTTATGGAATCCCTATGAATCCCTATATTGTTTGCCAAATTTGGCCACCCTATAAGCCCTTTTTTTTGGGTCTCCTATTTTCTCTTTTTCCATATTTCCATGTGAGCTTGCGAGTCCGAGAATACTGTGACCCCTGTTGTTGACTTTTTATAATTAAAATAGGAAGGCGGTAGTGTTATCTGATACTAGGTACGCAATCACTTGTGTTTAAGTTTTTCAAAATTAGTGTTCTTAATGGACATGGTGACTTTTAAGTAGACCAATGGCATCTTTGTGCTTTGGATTAGGTTAATGACTGCAGATTCTTTGTAGTACTACTAAGTTAGATTTTTTTCAACCTTTGACTAGACCTGTTTCTGCTCATGGTTTTAGATTTGAGCTTCATCAGTATTGGGACTTTTTAGTTTGTCCGACCTGGTCTTAATTCATGTAGAGAAATAAGCTCTATTAGAGTGCCTCGATAAGAGTATTGAGTTTATAGCAATCTTCAACCTTGTGACTTGTTTCAAGTTCACCATTACCAGACCTCCCAGTGAACCCATAAAACCCATAAAATCCAGTAAAAACCCATATTGGCATTATTGGCCCATATTTAAGAAAAATAAGCCATATTACCCATAAAAACCCATATTTGGAAGATTATTAATGAGTAATCTTGGTACCTCTCCAAATTACTCTCATCAACTGCTCGAAGGGTGCCACATTATCATAACTTTCATTGCCAGTAGAGAACCTAAGGAGATATCAGTGATGAGTACTGGGCCATGTTTCATACAGATGTACGATGAATCTTTAGTGTGATCTGCCATGAAATCATCCTGTTGAAATCAAACTTAAGACTGATCTTAATCCTTTATGAAACAGGGCCTCATACTGGGTTTAAGTCACATTTGGCAATTTTATTTGCTCTTCATGAAGTGATAGTTTATATCTTTGAAATTCAATTGCACTTCCAGAACATAGGGCTAGATTACCCAAAAATCAAGGCAACCTGTTAATAAGGGGCAATCCAATATTAACCTTTAATTGGGGGAACTCCCAAACCATCATAAAACTGAGCATCTCTTTCACAAGTTTTTTTTTTTTTTATGTATTTCTACTCAGTAAAATAGAAATCCTGCTCTGATTTCTGTTTATCAAATTATCAATTATAGATGGCACATGCCACAATTTTATGACCTCTAATCAGGCTTTGCTTACTTTGCCAAAAGTGTGGCCTTCAAGTTTATCTGTAGAACAAAAACAATGATTAAAGAGGATCTTACATAGTAACATCAAAGAGTTGACATGGCAACTCTCTAGTAACTTCTAGTTTTCCTCCAGATTAATTTTACTGAGTAAACTTTCCATAATTTATACCTTTTTTGTGAAAGTGTTTTTAATTAAAATATGAAATTTCAAAGTAAAAAAATTTTTATATACCACCATGAATACTGGGAATTTAGTATCATTTTCTGGCATTGTGGTTACAAAGCTTTCCGACAAAAGTGTTTTTTGGGAGTACAGTTATGTGCCAAACAATGATGATATTGTGACATGCAGCTATAGCACTCCACCCCCTGATAATTTGCTTGCACCTTGCATGAAAAGGGCACCTCATATCTAAGGTTAGGGCTATCCAGTAGGTTAATCCTGCCCTACTAGTGAAAGCCTCTTAAAGTCCATATTGACCATATCTGAACCTTAAAAAACCCATTTTTGTTCATTTTGGATCTAATTTAAAAAACCCATATTTGTAAGTCTAAGGTCTGTGAGGCCTGCATTACCTTCCAGTCTTGTTTTAACTAGGAAAACTTTTATTAGACAGTGGACACCCTCTTTTAGGCTAGGAACGTTGGTTTTGGAAAACTTTGACGCATATTCGGGTTTCCTGACCATGAGTGCCAATGTCTTAGCAAAGTTTCTTTCGCTCTGTGCAAGGTATACTTGTATCCTCACTGTTAAGATGAACCCTTTTAGGGCTCTGAGGATTGATAAACTGGTTCTTTTAATGGGTAGTTAATTAATTTAAACCCCTACCAAATACTATTTCAACAACTAGTTCTCAGCAGTAGCAACAGCTAGTTCTCAGCAGTAGCATTCTTCAGTGGCATTGAATGATTAAACTTGGCAGACGCTACAATGTTCACGTGTGTCGGAACGGCATCAAGTTCACGCATTGTATACTGGTAACGTTGCTTTAAGCCGGGCATATTTTGCATGTAGGCCTAGCTAGTAATTTTCTATCTTTACAGTTTTGAGATAATTTTTCCTCGCATTTTGGTCCAATGAAATGAATTTTATGCTAAAAAGCAAGAATTAATTTTTCTGAGAGAAAACTATGTACAATGCAGGAGATTTTTAAAGATGCGGGAGATTCAGACAGGTGAGCGGGAGACGACTGGAAAATGCAGGTGGCACCGCTCAGTGCAGGTGACTTGGCAGGGCTGCATGTGTACAGCAGACCTGTCAACCTGTCTGACCCCAAAATAGGGAGAATTTCATTTTTCAAAGCCAAAAACCAGGAGATTGGTGGAAAAATAGGGAGGTTGGCAATTTCTGACTGAAATGATAGACTATTAGAAAAACGTGTAGCCAAGTTAACGCACAACGGTTTGCGTGGCAGCGCATGGTGCTCGACACTGCTCATGTTAGTTAATCCAACACTGCAGCTATACGTACATATGCAGTCTATACAGTAACAGCATATACACTACGTATGTCAGCCCATACATGGCAGAAGAGTTACAAAAGTTTGAAGTAATATTAAAAAAAGAAAATGAGATTTGGCAGTTTTTTTTATGCCCAATTATAAAAGTAGCTGTTTTTGGCTGTTTGAATGAATGTTGCAAATGGGAAATTAAACCCGGGAGGATAGAACATAAAACCAGGAGGCCGGGAGATCTGGATAAAAACCGGAAGACTCCCGGTAAAACCAGGAGAGTTGACAGGTCTGATACAGTATAGTGGAATTTGTCAATCTCCGTCATTGTTTGCAGGTGAATAGCTGTGTATGTATGTGGACAAACGGTGTACAAATTGGACACCTGTTAGGAAGGTTTCCTCGTACTAATTGTATGATCTCCATAATTTTAGTGGAGGAAGTCAAAAGTCATTTGAGGTCATCAGAGGTCAAGCTTGGAAAGTGTATTTCAATTGATGGGTATTTCAGTGCTGCCTCTCCTAAACTCTTCTGCAGGGAGCCTACGTGAGAGCATGAAGTGTTAATGTAAAGTTCCAATGGAGAGGGTATTGAAGTTGTTAACTCCAATAGGTCAGTTAGCTAGTTAGATGAGGTTTTATGAATACACAGCATTTTTGCATTTTATGCCAAATAAGTTGGTGCAGCTACAGTACAGGGTGGTATGGAACTACAAGTTTATATGCATATCATGGGATAAAGGGTTGCCCTTCTAGGATCATCTTGTTTTCATTTGTGGAGAGACTGTGGAGACAAACTTTTTTAAATCTTATCTGGTATGAGCTTTTGCACTCTCTTGGTGCTCTTGTTTACATACTAGGGAGCCTGCACCTAAGGTCAAAGGTCAGATTCAGTGGATGTGCTGGTTAATTGTTGTGGAGGACAAGCAACACCACCAAGCTTATAGGTTTATTACATAACCTAGCATCCATGTGTGCTTGTTTGCCCTCTAGCAGTAGTTGGTTGTATTAGTTTACCTAAGTTCACATGAAACCTCCCCATACCTATAAAATGTAAATGGAGTAATATATTACAATGAAATATTGTCAGTTTGAAACCATAGTACAAAAACTTTTTCCCAGTGGCAAAGATAATAGTTTTACCGTACAGTAATTGTTTCAGTGCAGCATGTTTGCACTGTTAGTACCAGTAGTACCTACTACTCCAATATAAATAGGTTGTTTGACTAACCATGCCAACAGCTTTAGCCCATATTAGCATGTTTGGTATAGTTGAAGGTAAATACTTGGTATGTGGATATATCATATTTGGTGATGGTCAGAGGATATGTCAGGTCAACAGAGGTCAAAAAATCAAAAACCTTGTAAACACCATATCTCAAGGTAAAAACATGGACACTTTCCATACTTGGCATGTGGATGTGTTATAGTCAGAGATGAATTTTGGTAGAGGTCAAAGGATATCTGTGGTCACAGAAGGCAGAAACCTTGGGAACTGCTTGTAAACAGGATATCTCAAGATAGGAATGATAGATGCTTTTCATTACTTGGTATATGGAAATATCAAACAGAGAGAAAGAACCCTGTTGTTTTTGGTGAAGGGCAGAGGTTATGTCAGGTCAAGAGAGATGAAGGACCAAAAACCTTGTAAACTAGATATCTCAGGTAGAAAGCATGGATACTTTTCATACTTGGCATATGGACTTATCATATTGAGAGAGAAAACCCTATTGTTTGGTAGAGGTCAGAGGTATTGTTAGGTCAACAGAGGTAAAAAACAAAAACCTTGTGAAAGGTTAACTCAAGGTGGAAAGCATAGATAAATTTTTAATACTTGGTATGTTACAGTAGGAAAGTGAACCCTATTGTCTTTGGTTGAGGTCAAAGGTCATTTGGGGTCACCAGAGGTCAAAAAGTAAAAACCTTGTAAAACACTATATCTCAAGAAGGGTAATTGTGAGGGATCTCATGCTTGGTATGTGGATTGCCCATATTGAGTAGATGATCCCTCTTGTTTTTGGTGCAGGTCAAAGGTCATTTGGGGTCACATGAGGTCAAAAGGTCAAAACCTTGTAAATGATATGTCAAGAAGGGTAAGTGTGAGGGATCTCATACTTAGCATGTGGATTGCCCATATCAAGTAGATAAACCCTTTTTGGGGGGTGGAGGTCGAAGGTCATGTGGGGTCACCAGAGGTCAAACAGTCAAGTATTGTAAACACTATATCTCGAGAAAGGTACGTGTGAGGGATCTCATACTTAGCATGTGGATTGCCCACATTATGATCCTTATTGTTATTGGTGGAGGTCAATTAAGGTCAATTGCTGTAACCAAAGGTCAAACGGTCAAAACATTGTAAACGCTATATCTCAAAAAGGGTATCAGACTTACAGCTGGATCTCCCAGGTGAAAATTCCAGTTGGGTCCAGTTGAACTGTACTGAACTGGACCAGTTGAACTGTCCATTTCAACTGGACTGTTATGGAAATTGGGCATGTCCAGTTGAAAAGTCCAGCTGAACTAGTCCAGTCCAGTTCAACTAGACCCAACTGGACTAACTCAACTGGACTGTGCTGGAATTTGGGCGTGTCCAGTTGAGAAATCAACTGGTATATCTCAGGAAGTTCCTGTTAATGAACCCCATTAAAGTTTAATACCACACATGTATGGCTTGTAGAAGGGTAATCCAGATGTAATGGTGTACTTCAAAATCCATTTGAAGCAAGTCCAAAATATCTAGCTTCTTACATGTACTGGTAATGTAGTAATGTGTCAGGACTTGTGTATTTACCAAGGTAGAGATTTAAATATAGTTTACAAATCAAAAGTGATAAAACAGTTCAATGAAGGGCTAATCCTGCTTTTAACTGTTAAAGTGTGTTAATTGCACATTTTGGGAATAAATTTGAAAAAAGAAACTGTGACAAAACATTCTACAAAGGGTCTGATCTGATAAAATGCATTTTTGCTCGATTATGCAAATTAGGTAAAACCAGATGAATTTAACTGGACTTTGCTGGATGGGTTCAACCGGACTTAACGGGCCATTTCAACTGGATTTTATTGGAGCAGTTCAAATGGACATCCTGGACCAGTTCATTTGGACTTTACTGGACCAGTTCAGATGGAGTTTGCTGGTCCAAATTTATTGGACTTCACTGATCCACTGATTCAATTGAACTTCATTATAATAGGTCAACTGGACCTTCTTGGACCCATTCAACTGGACTTTCCTGGACCATGCAGTTCGATTGGATTTATTATGATCAGTTAAAAGTTCAGTTGAACTTAATTGGGATATATTGTGATTGGGTTAACTGGACTTTACTGGACCAGTTCAAAGGGAATTTATTGTAATCAGTTCCCTGAACTTTTTTGGACCAGTTTAGTTTGACTTTGTTATGGTTACTTTAAGTGGACCTTACTGGACCATTTCATTAGGACTTAATTGTGACTAGCTCAACTGTGCTGTACTGGACCAGCTCAACTGGAATTTATTGTGATTAGTTCAACTGGACTTTACAGGACCAGTACAACTGTACTTTAAATGTTTTGATCAGTTCAACTGGACCTTACAGGATCAGTTTTACTGGACTTTCTGGTGATTAGTTCAACTGGACTTTGCTGGACTAGTTCAATTGGACTCCACTGTCCCAGTTCAATTAGACTCCACTGTGACCAGTTCAACTGGACTTTGCTGGACCAGTTCAACTGGACTTCATTTTGACCAGTTCAGATGGACTTTGGTGGACCAGCTCAACTGGACTTCATTGGACCAGTTCAACTAGACTTCATTGTGACCAGTTCAGCTGGACTTTACTGGACCAGTTCAACTGGACTTCATTGGACCAGTTCAGCTGGACTTTGCTGGACCAGTTCAAATGAACTTCATTTTGACCAGTTCAGCTGGACTTTGCTGGACCAGTTCATTTGGACTTCATTGTGACCAGTTCAACTGGACTTTGCTGGAC